>CAIGQQ010034670.1:12610-23942 GCA_903798035.1 Danio albolineatus
CAAAAAAAAAAAACACGATTTGAGCACATGCAATTTCTAAATCGCAAAGGCTCCAATTTTATCTATTAGTTTATTTAGATTTTTGTTCACGTTCTTGTGCGCATGATTTTAATATATTAACCAGGTAAATATTATTAGCCCCCTTAAGCAATTTTTTTTATTGTCTACAGAACAAACCATCATTAATGATTTGCCTAATTACCCTAACTTGCAAATTAACCTAGTTAAGCCTTTTATTGTCACTTTAATCTGAATACTATTATCTTGTAAAATATCTAGTCAAATATTATGTACTGTCATCATGGCAAAGATTATATAAGAATATATAAACACAATTTTTATGTTAAAATGTTTGAATGTTATATTTTTAATGCTTAACAGTGTGAATGACTTATTTGTGCAGGCCATGGCTAATAAGTCATTCCTTTAATCTGCAGTTTCTTTAGTTATCCCATCCCATACCATTAATAAGGTTCTGGGATCCAACTTCTGGGTAACTGGGATAATTTTGACACTTACCACTGTAGCGTTGGTGGTTCATGTATGAGTTGCAATGTCAGTTCGATGTACAGCACGCATCGCATTATCAAGATTATTACTCTTGTTCACTTCTTGAAGTGAAAACTTAGATTGAGCTTGAGGCCGCGGGTAACCTGGTCAGATAAACTCACTGCACAGACAGCGTGACTCTCCTCCTCGGAACCGCAGATGGCCGTGGCGTGACCGCAGTATAAACTCTCAAGCCGCCTTTCCACTGCACACGACAAACGACAAGCGACAGACCGGAAGTCATTCATTTCCAATGGAGAGTAGTCCGGGAGCTGCGTGGAGTTCCGATCATCTCCGTATGCGGGAAATTCGGATCCGATTTGAGCCGCGGATCCGTTGAAATATTTGAACTCCTGCGACTAGACCGTATGCGACCGGCCGACCGGAAGTGTTGTATTTCAGTGTTGTCCAAGCAGGTCCGTGCGCGCGAGATGAGAAATAAGGGTTTTTCGTTTTTTTTTTCAGTCAGAAAAAGTCTGTATTAAAAAAAAAACATTTCTATTCATAAATTAGTAATAAAAATTTTATCATAGACATTTTTCGCGGCCTATGAGTTTCAGTATTCATTTATTCATTCATTCATTCAACCATGGTGAACACACGGAGAATAAAGACTTGCTCTTGCACTCCTATTTCAGACACTGCGAGAATCCTTTATTTCGGACACTGCGAGAATCAGCGTCTCCCCCATGGTGCCCGACAACACTGAAAATACTGTGCGACTGCCACAAGGGGGCATAATCCGACAGTCGTGTCCAAATGTCGTGTGCAGTGGAAAGGCGGCTTCAGTATAATTTCTCGACTTCAGCCATATTCCAACATAGGCGCGCGCGCGCTCGAACCGAAAGCGGGAGACGCGTCTCTATAGCAACCTCTCGCGACACAACCTCTCCAATATGGCGCCTCGCGATATTTGCAAACAAGTCATATAAATCATATTTATTATCTTTTGACAGTAACGGAGGAACGCCGCAAAATGTAGCGGAGTAAGAGTCACGATTCTTCTCTAATAATTTACTTGAGTAAAAGTACACATTTTAATTTACTCAAAAAGTACACGTTACCCAATAATTTTACTCAAGTAAATGTAACGAAGTAAATGTAACTCGTTACTACCCACCTCTGCATGCGATTTACTTTAGGTGTGCATTTTTAAGGCTAATTTTAAGCTAATTTTGCAGGAAAGCTAATGAGTTAATTATTCGCAATTCCCACTCTAAACCAAATGCTGAATTTCCATGACGTATAATGCAGGGATAAACGATATATATCGCGATCATTTGCAATGGTCAAATCGCAATGTGGACTTCAGCATTGGAAATTGAATTATTAGATATGGCGTTGGGTATTGGCAATGGATATGCATTGTTGACTTTGTATTATAATTTATAATTTGCACACGTTTTTGAGCCATGTGATTACTCTCAGGCTTTAGAAATCGTACCGTTTCTAACTATAATAACTATTAATTTTAAATTCATTTTATTATACAATTACTGTTCTTGAATACAGTGGTCCCTCGTTTATCGCAGGAGCTATGCTCTAAAAATAACCTGCAATAGGCGAAATAAGTTAAAAGTAGTCAGCTTTATTTTTCTTTTACAATTATTATATATGTTTGGGGGCGCTACGGTGGCGTAGTGAGTAGCACGTTCGCCTCACAGCAAGAAGGTCGCTGGTTCGATCTCCAGCTGGGCCAGTTGGCCTTTCTGTGTGGAGTTTGCATGTTCTCCCCGTGGTTGCGTGGGTTTCCTCCGGGTGCTCCGGTTTCCCCCACAGTCCAAAGACATGCGGTACAGGTGAATTGGGTAAGCTAAATTGTCCGTAGTGTATGAGTGTGAATGAGAATGTATGAATGTGTTTCCCAGAGATGGGTTGTGGCTGGAAGGGCATCCGCTGCGTAAAACAAATGCTGGATAAGTTGGCGGTTCAATCCGCTGTGGCGACCCCGGATTAATAAAGGGACTAAGCCGAAAAGAAAATGAATGAATGAATGATATATGTTTGAAGGCTGTAAAACCCCTCACTACACACTTTATACACGTCTCTCAGACGAGCATTAACATTTTCACACTTTTCTCTGGTTTAAACACCCTCAAAGTTCAAACTTTCGTAGAAAAATGAGTCTTTTTTTAAAAACTTCAGTAGATTGATACTGAATTCCAGTATCGTGACAACACTATATTTGAAGTCATACTTGAGTGCCATTTCAGACCCAGTATTCAAAGTACCATGATAAACAATATAAGCCCCATCTCAAAATTTAGTTCAAAAATGAATGAATGTGCGAATATAAACCCAACTTCACCTCAATTACACCTTTCTAAAAAGAGTGTTTCTATCCACTTAGCTCTCGTTGGAGGCTGTGGCTTCATCCAATTAAATGTTATAGTTTTTATTGCGCTTAATAAAATGTATATGTAGTACATATATATATATATATATATATATATATATATATATATATATATATAATGCGCCATGTCATAAAACGTGAATCATCTCAGACTGCGTTCTTGAACATGACGATGAGTTCACTTTACTCAAACGGCCTCCACAGTCACCAGAACTCAATCCGATAGAGCACCTTTGGTATGTGGTGGAACGGGAGATTCACATCATGGATGTGCAGCCGACAAATCTGCAGCAACTGCGTGATGCTGTCATGTTAATATGGAGCAAAATCTCTGAGGAATATCTCCAGTACCTTGTTGAATCTACGTCACGAAGGATTAAGACAGTTCCTAAGCCAAAAGGGGTTCCAACCCGGTACTAAAAGGTGTACCTAATAAAGTGGCCAGTGAGTGTAAGCATATATACAGTTGTTGTTTTTTTATCATATACACCCTGAGGCATCTCTTCCAGCAAGAATGACAAAGGCAGGTCTATACACATAACTTATATAATCTCAAACGTTAGCTCCTGCCAAAATCTGCCTTGCCTCTTCGGAAATTCCCAACATATGCATGTGATTTCATGCATTTCCACCCCCACTGCAACATTCCTCTGCTTGCATATTTTAATACGCATCAGTGGTGTTCAAAAAAGACCTCAGTTTTGTTTTCCAAACTCCAAAGTCTCATCGTCAATAGTTTTGTTAAGTTCTAACACTTTATAATGACTGCACACTGGGAATCATCTATTGAGCATTAGCATGTAGTGACTTCGGTATCTGTTAAGCATTCACTCCACATTAATAGTTTATAACTGCAGCTACAAATGCTCTAGTCTTGACTTGTGAGCGCATTTATAATCTGCTTAATGATCGTACTTTCATAACTTGTGACTGATTGATTTTTCACGACTAATTAAATATCGCATCATTTACAAACCGTTTGTGTTTAAGGGTAGTCGATGGTTTTTGAGATCACTCAGAATGAGTTAGTGAATGATTAATAAAGTGTTTATATCTTATTATTCAGGCTAGGGGTGGGCGATATGGAAAAAATATCATATCATGATTTTTTGGGGGAAATCACGATTCACGATTTTTATCCTGATTCGTTTTCAAGTTGGTTTTTAAAGACTATTTTGCAAATTACAAAGGTACAATACAACCAAACTAATGTCCCCATATAAAAATACACTCTTACCATGTATGTTTAAGAATATTTTAATCAAGTGAAGATTTAATGCAAGTGCTATTCTGCAAAGAGAGAACATTCAACAAGACGTGCATTACAATTACTGAACCATCAAGGCAAGTTTATTTCTATAGCACATTTCATACACAGTGGCAATTCAAGGTGCTTTACATAAACAGAAATAAAATTGAAGTATAAGAAAATAAAATCAAATAATAAAAAACTGAGTTTTGAGTTAGGACAAGTTATAAAAGAATGAAAAGAAAAGATCATCAAAATGACCATTTATCAAATCGAACAAATCTTAGTTTAAATCAGAGAGCTTATTAGACACAGATCCTCAGCAACACCTTCACAAATGTAAATGGCTTTTTTTTCTAGTTTTTTTTACTAAGTTAACAAAACTAGTAGTGTTTTGAATTTAATAAATGCTTATCTCAGACAGTTCTTCCTACTACAATTTATCAAAATATTAATGACAACAAAACATGGGTTGCTCTACAAATATTTTTTATTATGGCAAGAATAAAAGCAAAAAAGTACACTTACTAAATAATACAGATGTTTTTTTATTTTATTTTATTTAGCCCACTCCACAATTCACACATTACTGTCTGGTTAGTTTCTGTCCTCTACTTATGCTAAAAAGGCAATAATGGTCCAACATTTCTGACCATAATAACCAATAAAGCTTAGAAAAACAGGGAATCATGTTGTAACCTGACAGGTTCAAATATTCCTTTCCAGTTATCAAAGACATAATTTAAATGAATAATAACTATTAAATTGTTTTAAATTCAATTGTAATATATACATCAGTGTTAAACCTATGACTGGTGGAAAAACATATTCTGTAATTGTGTACCTGGTAGAGATGCGCGGATGGGCTTTTATTTCTTCCGCAACCGCATCACAAAACTCATCATCCGTCCGCCATCCATCCGCACCAACATTTTTGACCAGTTTTTAAAACCGCACCCGCCCGCCATCTGCTGATTGGGCTCTTTATTTGAACGGCTTGTTCCTTTTTATTATTAAATGAATGTTTCTTTATTGATTATTAGAGAATAGAGAATGACTTTAATGTAGACATGTAGTTAATCCAAACGTGCAAGCCAAATCCAGCATTAATTGACAACGCTTTTGAAGTGACGCTAAACGATACGAGGACGTATCTTTTCACTTGATTCGATTCCTCGGCCCTCGAGTCTTTTCATTGCGTCCTTCCCTCGCATCCCGGAGGGGTAAAGCTAAGACACAAGGAAAGAAAACAAGGAAAGGAAACGAGGATGCACAAATAAGAAATGAGAAGCGCCCTATAAAGCTCTCAGAATGTCAGCAGTGAACTCCGTCTCCGATCGGCGCACGAACAAAAATAAATAAATAGCCTAAATGAAACGCACTGTACTGTACAAGTTTTTGGTACAACCGCCCACCACCCGCCCAAATTTAATTAAAATATTATTTTTCGTCACGTCATCCGCCCGATCTGTGGTTTGTCCGCGGCTGTAACCGCCAACTGCGCATCTCTAGTACCTGTGTCTCCATTGGCCTATTTTGGCTTTAATAAACTTATCCATCAGGTTTTTCCAAACCTTTCCTAAAACTTTCCTCCTTATCCACTGCTGTTGCAATTTCTAGCCAAGAATTATTGATCACCTGGTTATCTCTATGATCACTGATCATAAAGGTGTCTGTATAGTCGTACCTGTTACAGACAAAATCTCCTCAAAGTGTTTGATATTCAACTCAAATCAAACGCGGCGCGCACTGTTCACTCGAGTCTCAAATAAAACCATGCGCTCCGCCAGCGGAAATCATGTCGTGCGCACCCAAAGCGAACATCCGTAAACTCCGCGATGACGTCACATTCCCTGTGCGCACTCAAGCGAACTAGCGGACGCGTCGAGTATAAACCAGGCTTATTAATGCGTCCTGAAGTAAAGTGAAGCGGCTATAAACTCCAGCAAGAGAAAGTGATGGTATGCAGAACCACAGACCTTTATTTATAAAGTATATTTATAAAAACCGTTCATCAACTGAAAGCTACGCCTGTATGCTGGCCTCGCGCAGCCCTGTCAGCCAGTCTGTCCGTGAACATGTAACCTTAAAGGGTTAAACAAATAACCCACAGTACTACGGTTACAGAAAAGTCCCCGCTGTTATAACTCACTAACCTTTTAATACGCTTTGGTGCGATTATAACCTGCTTAAAAAAACAACAACGACGGACGACTGAATGTTTTGAATGAGAAGCAGTAATGTAGACGGGAGGAAATTTGGTGTGGCGCTCCGCCATGGAAGGATGAATGTAGCGGAAGCACTGCATTATATACATTATGGCGATACAACGATTTTTCTGAAAAAGTGGATTGTGCAGTAATTTTGATCGTTCACAATTAAATATCGTATTATCGCACAGCTCTAATTCAGGCACATAGTAATGGTTACTATTAGGGCTGTGCGATATGGACAAAATAATCATATTGGGATTTCTTGCGAATATTGCGATTGTGTTTTTATTTGATCAGTTTTTGCTTAGTCAAACGCGCTACATACACACAATCTAAATGTATGCAGTGCACAAGAAGTACATAACAAAACATTTCACGATGAAATAACATAGTGTTAAGTTTAATAAATAAAACTGTAGTAAAGTTATCTTTAAAACAGACAACATAAAATAACTGAAGATGAACTAACCTCAGCTCTAGATAAACACACACTGTACACAGTTGTACTAACTGCTCGATAAACAAAACTGTAATAAATTGTGTTAAAAACAGACATGAAGAAATAAAGATGAACTAACCTCAATTCCAGTCAGAACAATAAATAAAAACTAATGTAAATCAAAACCACCTACTTCGTTGTGCGTGGAGTGAGCTCTGATTGGTTAACATCTTTCTCCCGCTCTGGGGTGCGTTTCCGAAAACCATCGTTAGCCAACTAAGGTTGCAAGTTTCGTCATTACAAACATAGTTTATTGATTTGACGATTCCCAAATGCGTCGTTACAACAAAAATTCACAAACTGCGTCGCAAACTTGTGCACTTGCAACTACACCTCTGGAGCTGTAGTTAGAAGCAGAGTTCCTGGCTGTGTTCATTCAGAACATTTAAACTTGGTATTATTATTTTAAAAGAAGCATTAAAGTCGTCACTCTTAGGTGTAATTTGCATTCAAAGCATTTTTACTGTTCAGTTTTAGCGATCTTCGTTTATAACTGCGCTTCCTTTGCAGTGAAAAATGTATGTCATTTTTGCCCAGATGAATGGTCGGCAGTGGCTTTATCTCATCAGACTGGCTTTCGCTTTCGCTTTGAGTCTGCGATCTCTAACCTAGAATATATCCTGCTCTGGGGCAGGTCAGCCTCTTACAATATGTTACCATGGCGACAAAGTCTGATCTAAACAAACCAACACTCTTGAGGGGAAGCCTAAATCGGAAATCTGGAACAATGATGAACTTCCACCAATTTCTTGTGTTGTTTTGTTTGTTTGTTTATAATAGGCTACTAGATTTTTTACTTAGCACATATACAAGTACTTAGAGATCATTTCATTAAAAAAGCAACGATTTAAACAGACTATTCATTAAAGTCATTCAGACTGCTTCATCTATTCTGAGCAGAGTCTGTATTTTCAATTATCTGACAATAAAAGAGGCACACTGAAAGTTTTCCCCCCATACACAACCAGACTCTCGTTCCACAATAGTGAATCCAAGTCTTCAAAAGTCAGTATATGAGTGATATATGGGTGGTAAAGTTGGCCAGAACATAAAAACCATGACCTAACTGGAAAATGAACCGTGATCTTATTATAATAAAAGTGCAGTACCCATGTTTTTGGCGTACTGGTTACGGTTTAGTTTACCTACAAATGTCAAACTATGGTTAGTGTAGCAAAATATGATTAATTCGAATAATGATCATACCTGTCAAGCCTCTCGTTTGTCCCGGGATTCTCCCGTATTTTACAGTTCTATCCGGTTATCATTGCGTAAATGTATTTCTCCCGTATTTTTCAATCTTTCTATGAAGGGTGGCAATAAACTTTAAAGAGCCGATCCTCTCTATACGCAACCCATACTGCCGAACCACTAGGGGCCGCCCCTTGCTCTTAAATGTGAGTCAGTTCTGTACTTTCATTTCATAGATATTAACTTTAATAGGCTGAACTGTTCAGTTTATATGAATCCCTTATTTTCACATCCCAATGTTGGCAGGTATGATAATGATTGTTTATTACTTATACTGGCGACACGGTGGCGCAGTGGTTAGCACTGTTGCCTCACAGCAAGAAAGTCACTGGTTCGAGTCCCGGCTAGGTCAGTTTGCATTTCTGTGTGGAGATCACATGTTCTCCCGGTGTTGGTGTGGGTTTCCTCCGGGTGCTCCGGTTTCCCACACAGTCCAAACACTTGCGCTATAGGTGAATTGATAATACTGAATTGGCCGTAGTGTATGAGTTTGTGTGCGAACGAATGTGTATGTGTGTTTCCCAGTACTAGGTTGCAGCTGGAATGGCATCCGCTGTGTAAAACATATGTTAAAATAGTTGGCGGTTCATTCCGCTGTGGTGACCCCTGATGAATAAAGGAACTAAGCCGAAAGAAAATGAATATTATTTGCACCATAAATATTCATTTCCATAAGGAGTGATTTGCATACAGTAAAAAATATTTTTAATCTGTTTAGAAGTTTACAAAAAATGGCCCAAAATTATTTTTACTATAATAAATTTACATTAACATACGTTAAAATATATTTTAGCAAAAAAAAATTTTAACTTCTCAAAAAGTGTACCAATCGAGACCAACAATAAGGGAACAATTGTGTTTGCTAACCTCATGTTGAAGTTTTGAATTACAAGTTAAAACGTCTAATAATAAAATAGTCAATAATAAAAGTTAATATTGTCCTCATTTACCCAGTGTTACGCCAAATTTCTAATAAAGTCAAGGTTTAGACAGTCAGGCAAGCACAAAAACAGCTTTTAAGTGTCTTATGCTGCGTCCGAAACCGCCTACTACTCAGTAGGTACTGCATTTGAATTTAGACGTACTGCTCGGCCGTTAGAAAAGTGCGTTCTCTACAGTATGAATGTGAGAAGTATGAATAGAATTCGGACGTACTACATCCGCCATTTTGTCATCATCACGTAACCTACCTGCGTCAGTTGTGTTGCTTCACACCCATTCATAAATTCTCTCCCGGGGCATCATGGGATAGCTCAGCGTGCATGGGATGCGCACTTCAGAATCTCGCTGGAAGTAGTAAGTCATCTGGGTACTTCTCGCTTACTGATTTTCAAATTCTATGAATTCAGAGATACTACTCTGCTCGCATACTGTTTTTAGTGTACTGTATAGTATGGAAGTATGCGGTTTCGGACGCTGCCTTAATATAGAGAATAATAGCATGTTTAGCTGCTACATCTCACTTTTGACCATTAAAACTTTTAGAATTGTGCAATTCGCACTCTTCTGTAGTTCCCACCATGTTTGATATGGATTCTCCATCAGTTTAACCCTTATTGGCAGGGCCAGACGGAATCTGCGGACATTTTGTGCTATTTCTGCGGAGTATTTTGTTAAAATCTGCGGATTTATGCAGAATGATTTTAGGAGTATCATAACTAAAAAATTAAAGTATGAAATAAAAAGTAACACCTTTTTAACTTTTATTTAATGTTTACAATGCAAGTCCAATTAGATCCACTTTATTTGGTAAACAAAGCAAGTCTCTCGTATAAAATCTCTTCTAAAACACAGAAAATAGTACTTTACAAACTGTATTGTAAAAAAAAACATATGAATATTTTCATATTTATCAATATTTTTACTGAAATTAATTTGAAAACTGAATAAATATAAATTTACACACATTTAAACCAGTAAATAAACAGAATTAATGATGGGCTAAAAATCTGCGGAAATCTGTGCGCGCAGATTCCGTGTGGCCCTACTTATTGGGGATGTTTTCATTCACTTTGGCGTAATTTTGAGGCTTAATTTGGCCAGAACTTTTTCTGTGTTTCAGCTAGCAGAATAATTTTCGTGACATCTTATTTTGAGAAAACACTGAAAGTTTAAAAATAAAACTCAAAGATACACTCTGGGAAAATTAACAGCCATTTTGGTGTGTTCGGGATTGAAAACATCCACCGAATTAAACTGCTGTAAAAATGCATTAGATTAATTTTGTTTTCAAATCTACTGAAACTACTTTTTAAAAATTACAGGATTTTAACTCTTTAATTGGCCAATGATCAATGAAATCTCTGATTTGGAGGGGGGAAAAAACACACAAAAATGATATTTTACCTTTTATCAAAGTCTTGGACGTGCTCTGAAAAAACCTAAATATGCATCTCAGCTCTAGGAACTACATGGAGTAAACAAAAACAAAGACTGTGAGTTTATGCACCATCAAAAGTGGTTATAATAGAAGTCAATGAGGGCAGAAACAGCCCCCAACAGTAAATCAGGGAGAACAAATGAAAATCTAACAATGCATCAAACCTAAATATGCATCTCAGCTCTAGGAACTACATGGAGTAAACAAAAACAAAGACTGTGTATTTTTGCAATCAAAAATGTGGTTATAATGGAAGTCAATGAGGGCATAAACAGCCCCCAACAGTAAATCAGGGAGAACAAATGAAAATCTAACAATGCATTAAAGCCAGTGTTGTTACTAATCGTTCACATGTCCAAGACTGTGATGAAAGGTACTAAAAATCCAGTCCACAATTACTTTCAATATTGCAAATACGTCATTTTGTGTGATTTTTCATCAAATCAGTGACACCATTGATAAATTAGTCAATTAAAGAGTTAAAATCCTGTAGTTTTCTAAGTAATTTAGTAGTTTTGATCAAAACTGAAGTGGATTAACAGATTTTAAGCACAAAAAAAAATACTAAAAATAATCTGATGCATTTTTACAGCAGTTTAACTCAGTGGATGTTTTCATCTTGAGCATAACGAAATTGTTGTCCACAAGGGAACAGGAAACCGTTATCAGTGAGAAACGCTGTTATCATGGCGAGGTACATCTTCGCAGCACTACAACTTAGTTATTAGAGGCTAAATAAGGGGATTACCAAACACCTCAGAAAAACTCCAGGTTCATATCTCAACTACGACTTACACAAGTCAAACCCACATAGATCTTCAGATTATGCTGATTT
>CAIGQQ010034670.1:97795-108576 GCA_903798035.1 Danio albolineatus
TATAGAAATAATACATCTTTAATATTATTAGATATCCACAAAATATAGTGTTTTCAGGTTAATATTGCCGTTTATTATTGTATTTATTAAAAAATACAAGCTTGTATACATAAATATTACATTTCTCATATCTATATCTTTAAATCTTAAATGGTTTTTGTATTTTATATAGATTATTTTAGAAATGTTATACAAATGATTAAATAAAAAATGCATAAATGCATTACAAACACTTAAATTTAATCTAAACAACAACGAAAAATAAATAAATAAATACAAAAAACTGTTTTTGATGTTATTTTTAATAATAGATTAAATAGATTTATTTAATTAATAAATTTAATAAATAATTTATTTATTTTATACTGCAAATGTATAAAATATTAAATATAAAAAATGCTTAAAATACATTGCAAACACTTAAATTTAGTCTAAACAACAACAAAAAATAAATGAATATAAAAAGAAACTGTTTTTGATATTATTTTTAATAATAAATGCATTACAGTCTATATTTAGAAATATACCTTTTAAAATATTTAAGTAACTATATCAAAAACCAAAGTATATCTTATGCAGAAAAGCTATAAATAAAAATAAGAGCTATATTTAAATATCTATAAATAAAAAAGACAATTAAAATGACTAAATCACATAATAAAATAACTAAAAGAGCACAAAAGAACATTACTAAAATAAATTATAATATAAAACACTAATAAGTATCATAATATAAAAATATTGCACTTAATACATACTAAATCATTCACAAATGATGCTACGTACATTAATTTATTTAACATAAACAGCTTTTGACTAGCTGCCGATGACAAGGATGCTTCTTATAAACCACATGCTGTAGTTTCGCAATCTACTGATATTTATCGCATAGACAAATAGACAGGGAAGAAATGAAGCCGGTCATCGCATGAGGTAGTTATAAATTTACGCAAAAACCCTGTTCCAGGCTAATGCTAAATCTCTCACGGCAGCTCATGCTTCTCCTCGTGTGTTTTTTTCAGACATCGTTTGGCTTGATTTACAACATCTGTCATCTGCTTTCATACACACAATCCTTCCAATTCCCACGATGGTCCCGAGGAATGGAGAACGTCAAGGTATTAGCAGATAATCTACAGGCTAACCCTAACATTCCAGCGTATAGCGCGTTTAAACATGGTATTCTCCAGCGATGTTTATAGCTAACTGTGGTGTAAACTAGTCTTTTACAAAAGGGTTTTACATAATACCTTTGACTTTCAGAATTATTATGATTAAAGTATGTGATAGCTTAGCCTAGCCTAGCCTAGCCTAGCCTTTGTTTGTTTTGCTGTCGTTTGTGCTATGTATAAATCAACCGTGTTACAGGTGAAATGAACGATCGTTTATGATTAATGACAGATCTTGTGACACAAAAGACTTGTGTGTGTATATATATATATGAATCCTTGCATATTGACACAGTTAAATCAAATGTACACATATCTGATGTGTGTTTAGCTTAAAAATTTGCATATTGTATATCCTGTTTTACAAAGCACGTACTCCTTTTTAGATGGCCTGATGTGATATATTTGAATATGTATAAAGATTAAAGCATGCTCTGGCTTACCAGAAATGGTGTATCCATTGACTTTTTTGTACATTTACCTACTCATAAATATAAAAAAAGTCACTACAGTTGTTCACGAATCTCATTTCATTTATGTGAAATCAAATCTGGCGCCCTCTGCTTTCCTAAAGGGGTCATGCACAGAGAAATCAACTTTGACTTGAGCATTTGACATATACGAGGTCATCATATTGAATGAATGTCCTGTACGTTTTCAGAGCTGAAAGCATCTATGTTACTGAAAAATAAAGCTTTTATGGACTGCAGGCCTGGAGAACGCCAGATTAGGATCTCATCTAACAAGAGTGTGTAAAAAAAACTTACTTAGGCTTAATCCCAATTCTATTTTTGTACCCCTTCCCCTTGGCCCTTACAACCGAGGGTTAAGGGGAAGGGCTTCAAAACTTCCCCCTAAGAATTGGGCCAGCACTACAACACCTGCACACGTCATCATATGTCATCACCATCTCTTGCTTCATATGAGATCAGACGATCACGACTGCTGGAGTTATTCCAGTTGTGTTATTGTCAGTGTTGTGCAAGTTACTTCAAAACTGTAATACATTACAGATTACTTGTTACTGTTATATAAATGTAATCCCTTACCTTACAATATTACTGTCTCATAATTGTAATATGTTACATGACTACATATAACTTTTTTAGTTACTTTCACCAAAACAACTACAGAATTAGAACTTAACATTCTAAAATGACAAAACATACTGCAGAGCATTTTACATCCAGTAGAAAGCGATATGATGTAGCAGAATGACTGTGACCTATCCAGGCTACTAACAATACAATATATAATTGGCAATGTGAAGGTTCAAGACAATGCAAGAAAGCATGGAAGCCAGAATCACAAATGATCTAAGTCTGTTACTTAAGTATGGTAGAGGTAAAGTGATTATCTGGCAATATCTCTGAATAGCTTGACTATATTCATATTAGACACTACAGGCCTATATGTAAACTCCAATGCCATGACAAGATGCAGATTTTTTTTTTCTTATTGTTGCCATTATTTTATTCACTTTAAATTTAAGTGGCTCACAACACAAAACTGTCCTGCACAAAGTGAGCGTGATGAACATAGCTTTCTCAATATAATGCCTGTGCACAGATTTCCTCTGTTTGTGGACTGCTTGCGCGCAAATTTCCTCACGCTCTCTCAAATATGCACTGCTCATGCTCGCTCAGTGAGATTATATGCAGACTCACAATGTGTGTCTTGTGTTCCCTCTTCTATTTGTGCTTTTTAAAATGATTTATATTTGTCCACTAATATTAATAACCAAAATACTAAAATAGACTTACATATACATTTTTATATAATAATAAACCAAAACATTTTTGGCTGTATGTTAGGAGATATTTCCAGTTTCCAACAATTAATGACACAGTGAATAGATGTTGAGTGCAAAGAATACATTTTATTTAAAAAAAAGTTGCACCATACTAATCAAATAAAAACATTTAAACAAAAATATAACGCAAGCAGAAATGTTACTAATAGAATATAGGAAAAACTTGATAAGGTTTTATAGCCTACTGTACTATTTACTCTTCAAATAAATAAAATGTGGTCTTCCACATTGTTGATGAGATTTTGGAGATCATTTTCCCTGTCATCCTCTTCATTTTGAGGAAAAGCTGCTCCACAGGGCCCCTGAACACGTCTATTGGCATGTACTGTGTTTTGAACATTACTATAGTAAAGTATTTATTCATTCATTCATTTTCTTTTCGGCTTAGTCCCTTTATTAATCTGGGGTCGCCACAGCGGATTGAACCGCCAACTTATCCAGCATTTGTTTTATGCAGCGGATGCCCTTCCAGCCACAACCCATCTCTGGGAAACACATCCATACATTCTCATTCACACACATACACTATGGACAATTTAGCTTACCCAATTCACCTGTACTGCATGTCTTTGGACTGTGGGGGAAACCGGAGCGCCCGGAGGAAACCCACGCAACCACGGGGAGAACATGCAAACTCCACACAGAAATGCCAACTGGCCCAGCCGGGGATCGAACCAGCGACCTTCTTGCTGTGAGGCGAACGTGCTAACCACTACGCCACCGTGGCGCCCTTATAGTAAAGTACTTCAATGAATCTGTTGTGGTAATACTATAGTTGCTATGGTAACACAACAAGTGAAATATAAACAAATTACCCAGTGCTGTAGTTTTTTTCTTACAATATTATAGTGTATATTATTCTACAATTCACCACACTTTACTGTAGTAAAACTCCACTTTGTATTTCATTTTATCAGTTCACTATTTCTAATACTACAGTATGCTGAAGCATTTATTAACAAGTTTTAAATTATACTAGCCTAAAACACAGGCAGTATACCTAACACTCAAAAACACTAGTATTTATTTTAGAATTTACCAACCTGTAGGTAAATAGTGTAGAAATATCTCTGGATATATAGTATAAGATTACATAATCTCTGGAGAGCAAACGCACAAAAAGAAGAGGAAACACAAGGCACAACAGGTGAGTCTGCATCATCTAACGGAGCCAGAGCACATCAGCCGCACGTGAGCAGCCGTGTTTTGAGTGCACGCGAGGAGAAACCGGCACGCGTTCGCTCGCTCGTATTACATGAATACGTTTGTCATTAAAAATAACACCATACGTACTTACGTCCATCTCGCGAGTCAATTTTCCGCTTTTCCGCTGTGTGTTAGGGCTTGACATTACTGCGCACCGGGCTGAGCCAATAGCCTCGGACCTCGAGCTCAGAAGCTGAAATCATTCCGCGTCAAAAGTAAAAAGTCCCAATATCCAGAGGGAGATGAATGACAACACACGCGCGCGTATATTCATAACCACGAACAGGAAATAGAACTGCGCTATTTTTATTTGTTAATCTCTTGCGGGCGAAAAGTTTGTTGTAACGCACGCGTTACTGAACATGTACCGAGTAAAATATTACTGAAAATGCATTAGTAATGCCTTACACTACTGCGTTACAGGAAAATGTAATACATTACTGTAATACATTACTTTTATAACGCGTTACTCCCAACACTGGTTATTGTTTGGTGTTTATCTTCAGGAAATCACTGAAGGCGTATATTATGTTATCATAACCATCTAATGTGGCGATAAGATCAGAACTGTACTGTGTGTTTACACAGTGGCCATATTTATCTGTGTAAACACGAAAACAACATTAACATTATAGCAGACACTGTAAAAAGCTCATTTCCAGACACTAGACATTACTGACAGGGTATTCCAGTGTCATCGTGTGTCAGAATGTTGTGGGACTGCTGTACAGGAGTTATGATTATGGATTATAGATCGTGAAATTTAGCATTTTGTTTTTCCGTTTTTTTTTTTTTAAAAGCATGACGGTAAAACACGAACACGGTTTTGAATATATTAAAACATGTGTTTGTTTTTTGTAAAAATTTGTAATAATGACAAAAAATACTAAATTGTGGATCTCTTTACTTCCGGGTTCAGCTATCCTGCCTTTGTGGCAGGTGTATTCTGGGAAATTTTCTTACCCCTCCGTTTTAAGTGTGGTCCTGAAAAATCTTCTATCGAAGGGGTGTATACCCCTTGCCCTTAGCTCTACGCCTTCAAGGTAAAGAGAATTGGGACACCACTACCCCTTGACGTGAACGCGCAAAACAAGGGGTAGGGGTAAGGGGAAGGGCTAAGGGGTAGAATTGGGATTGGACTTTAGTCTTAAGGTTTTACTAGTCAGCAGTTCACCACCATGCCTTGCTTCCATTGGGTGGGACTGTAGTACACAAGCTCCAGCAGATGCAGAACTTGGGGCAGTATTTATAACCTCAGTATTTATAACCCCAGCGCCAAGGATCCACAAGGCCTATCCTTGTTAGATGCTACAGTCATAGTCTGCCTTGTCGGCAATGATTCTTGCTTTGTCAGTGTCACCTGCATTTCCTGCCCTGCCAGCTTCATCAAAGATCCACCAGCCCTGTCTGTGCCACCAAAGTCTTTGCTTTGAAAGTGAAAGTTGAGACGTCACTTTGCAAAGTATTGTGACCCGTCCACGGAATTTGTGTGTTTAATTGAATTTATCCAATTGCACACACACCTTCCGATCACAAGTCTTACTCTTTAGCCACCAACTTATGACCTTTGCTTTGCCAAAGCCGCATACACTTCCAGCCCTGCCTGTGCCACCAAAGTCCCTTGCTTTGAAATTGAAAGTTGTGGCGTCACTTGGCGAACCATGGTGACCCAAACTTGAAATTTGTGCTGTTTGTTTAATCCGTCCAAGTGCTTACACACAGCAGTGAACACACACCTTCCGATCACAAGTTCAACTCTTTAGCCACCAACTTTTGACCCTTGCTTTGCCAAAGCCGCATACCCTTCCAGCCCTGTCCTTTGCTTTGAAAGTGAAAGTTGTGACATCACTTGGCGAAGTATTGTGACCCATACACAGAATTTCTGTTTAATTAAATCTATCCAATTGCACACACACCTTCCGATCACAAGTTGAACTCTTTAGCCATTAACTTATGACACTTGCTTTACCAATGCTGCATACGCTTCCAGTCCTGTCTGTGCCACCAAAGTCCTTTGCTTTGAAAGTGAAAGTTGTAACGTCACTTGGCCAAGTATGGTGACCCAAACTCAGAATTTGTGCTGTTCGTTTAATCCTTCCAAGTGCTCACACGCAGCAGTAAACACACCTTGCGATCACAAGTTCAACTCTTTAGCCACCAACTTATGACCCTTGCTTTGCCGAAGCTGCTTACACTTCCAGTCCTGTCTGTGCCACCAAAGTCCTTTGTTTTGAAAGTTAAAGTTGTAACGTCAATTGGTGAACCATGGTGACCCATACTCAGAATTTGTGTTGTTCATATAATCCATGCAATTGGTCACACACAGCAGTGAACACACACCTTCCGATCACAAGTACAACTCTTTAGCCACCAACTTTTGACCCTTGCTTTGCCAAAGCCGCATACCCTCCCAGCCCTGTGTCTGCCACCAAAGTCCTTTGCTTTAAAAGTGAAAGTTGTGACATCGCTTAGGCAAGTATGGTAACCCAAACTTGGAATTTGTGCTGTTTGTTTAATCCATCCGAGTGGACACACACAGCAGTGAACACACATCTTCCGATCACAAATCCAACGGTCTAGCCACCAACTTACAACCCTTGCTTTGCCGAAGCTGCATACATTTCCAGCCCTGCCTGTGCTACCAAAGTCCCTTGCTTTGAAAATGAAAGTTGTGACGTCACATGGCGAAGCATGGTGACCATGTCAAGGTTTGTGGGTGGGGAAAAGGTAGCGAGGACTCAAGTGCAAAGAAAATGGGTATTTATTAATAACAAAATAAAACAAACAGTTAAATAAACAACCCAAAACATTAATAAAACAAATAAACAAACTTGACTCGGCAGGCTGTTAGGGATCTGGACTGGAGAACAAGACTGGAAACAGGACAGGACTAGAAATGAAGACGAACTGGCACAGGACAGCAGACATGAGAAGAATATAAGTAGAAATAATTAACAAACAAACAACCAGGTGAACATGATCAACTAATAATGGGTTAACAAGGAGTGTGGGGTTAGACAATAGACGGGAGAGCACATGACAACACCACAGGCCATGTGCTCACATAAAAAGACTAGAACATGCAACGGAAGCACATGGCCACTATGGAAACACAGGGCCTCGTGCTTAGACAAAACAAACGCCAGACACAAGCACACAATAAAATTAAAACATCTTACCATGCGTCCACACATGCAGCGTGCATGTTTCTTCCCAGCGCCAACGAAACCGAAACCAACTAGACTTAGATGCTGGGAATGAAACACCACGCTACAGACAGACGAGCAAACACCAGGATGAGAGCGCGCAATCGTGAACACGCCCAGACCTCACGTGCCTGTATCAAGTGGGAGCGTGCACGGTCCAAGCACGCCCACAATCGGCACTCATACAGAAACACAACGACAACACACAGGACTAGACAGAGCTAGTGTCCGGACTCTGCCACCAAAACAAGAATTTACAAGACTGGAGTTGCAGAACCCTGACAGACCCCTCCTCGGAATTTGTGCTGTTTATTTAATCTATCCACGTGCACACACACAGCAGTGAACACACACTCTTTAGCCACCAACTTATGACCCTTGCTTTGCCGAAGCTGCTTACAATTCCAGCCCTGTCTGTACCACCAAAGTCCTTTGCTTTGAAAGTGAAAGTTGTGGCGTCACTTGGCGAAGCATGGCGACCCAAATTCGGAATTTGTGCTGTTTGTTTAATCCATCCAAGTGGACACACACAGTGAACGCACACCTTCCGATCACAAATCTAACTCTCTAGCCACCAACTTATGACCCTTGCTTTGCCCTGTCTGTGCCACCAAAGTCCTTTGCTGTGAAAGTGAAAGTTGTGACGTCACTTGGTGAAGCATGGTGACCCATACTCGGAATTTGTGCCATCCAAGTGCACACACACACAGCAGAGAACACACACCTTCCAATCACAAATCTAACTCTCTTGCCACCAACTTATGACCCTTGCTTTGCTGAAGCTGCTTACACTTCCAGCCCTGCCTGTGCCATCGAAGTCCTTTGCTTTAAAAGTGAAAGTTGTGATGTCACTTGGCAAAGCATGGTGACCCTGTCAAGGTTTGTGGGTGGGGAAAAGGGAGCAAGGACTATATTTAATAATAACATTAATAAAACAAATAAACAAGCTTGACTGGGCAGGATGGTAAGGATCTGGACTGGAGAACAAGACTGGAAACAGGACAGGACTAGAAACGACATACTGGCACAGGACCGCAGACATGAGGAGACTATAAAGCAGAAATAATTAACAAACAGGTAAACATGATCAACTAATAATGGGTTAACAAGGAGGGTGGGGTTAGACAATAGACATGAGAGCACATGACAAACACCACAAGCCATGTGCTCACATAAAAAGACTAGAACACGCAACGGAAGCATATGGCCACTATGTAAACACGGGGCCACGTGCTTAGACAAAACAAACACCAGACACAAGCACACAATAAGATTAAAACATCTTACCGTGCGCTCACACACGCAGCGTGCATGTTTCATCCCAGCGCCAACCAAAACCGAAACCAACTGGACTTAGACGCTGGGAATGAAACACCACGCTGCAGACAGACGAGCAAACACCAGGACGAGAGCGCGCGATCGCACAATCACGAACACGCCCAGACCGAAGCTGCTTACACTTCCGCCCTGCCTGTGCCACCAAAGTCCTTTGAAAGTGAAAGTTGTGACGTCACTTGGCGAACCATGGTGACCCATACAACCAACTGATGACTCTTGCTTTGCAAGTATCACCTACATTGTCTGCCCTGCCGGCACCACCAAAGACCCTTACAACATTTCCAGGTTCCAACACATATACACCCCTGTCTATGGCTCACGTTTCCTTTTTTGTGTCTAGCTTAGTTTCATGTGAACACTACCAGTGAGTTTGTTCTCTGTTTTGTTTTACATGTCACGTGTTATGTGTTTGTTACTTTTACGTTTGGTTCTTAATGCTCGTCTCCAGTTGGACTATCTTTACTTATTTAGTATATATTTATTATTGATCTTTAAATGAAGTAAAGCGCCCTCATATCTGATTCACTGATAGAATAATCTGTGGAAAACTGGATTACTTATAAATTCGAAAGCAGCAGCTCTAGTATGGAAACGTAGGCTTTCCTTTGAGTTGCACATCATGCACTGCTTTTCAGTTGATGGCGCTAATGAACCAAAGCTGGTCTGATAAACAAATTTTCTCTAAGATGGAGTCGTATCATGTGATAAACAAGCAATGATCTGGAAGTGTAACAGGTGTATTTGAACAGCTTCCCAAACCGAAAGCGTTTCAGAGACTTCTGGATTCTGTTCCTGTTGCTGCACAGGATCATCGCACTGCTGTAAGTCTGAATACTTCCATCAATAAACTAATTTGATAAAACGATGAAGGGTTCGTAAAAAATGCTGGGTTTCACACGATTGATTTGTGTTGGGAGAGCAGGAAGGAATCAAGTTAATTTATTACTTTTTACAAATATGAGTGGATTGAACATAAAAGAATTAAGTTGTCCCAATAATACCTATAAATATATCTGTGTAATAAAAAACTCTGTGTTGTTTCAGCTCATTTTAAGTAAGTAGTTTAAACAAACAGCAAATGTCATTCAAATATGAAGAAATAGACCACACCAGTTGCGAAAGATTACACAAACAACCAAACATCAGCCAGAAATGACAAAGGCAAACATCTGAAGCCAAAAAGGCAAGTTTGTAAACACGAATAATGCTAATTTAATTTGATTTCTTTCATTTGTTATAGACTGCCGTTATTGATAATGTGAAATCGTGGGATTTCTGTTGTTTATAATGTTATGAATGCTCTTTCAAACTTCACGGTAAAAAATGACAATGGCAATAATACAAATATTTGTATGTTGCTTTAACTTATTCTAATAAGTTAATCAGGTTTCAACTAAATTTCCTGAAGTTATACTTAATATTTTTCATCAGTTTGGTTGATTTAAGTTGAGATGACTAGAAAATCATCTTATTCGATTCAACTCAAAAATTTAAGGCAGTTCTACTAAATATCGCTGTATTTTAGTTGTTTAAGATAATACAAATCAGATTCTATATGACTAAACAGAATGTATTGATTGCTTATTGACTGAGTTATATATGTAGAGCATGCTGGCTAATGCTAGGTAAGTTTAACGTACAACTTTAACGTACAGTAAACATAATGCTATGCAAACAATGTCGTTTTTTTTCAGCAGCTTGTTTAATTTAGGCTACAGATGGTTGATATACTTCTAAATGTCGCTGTATTATAGTTGTTTAAGGTAATACAAATTAGATTCTATATGACTAAACAGTATGTTTAAGTGGAAATATTGATTACTTATTCACTTAGTTATATATGTAGAGCATGCTGGCTAATGCTAGGTAAGTGAATGCTTAAGTTAACCGTGCAACTTTAATGTACAGTAAACATAATGCTATGCAAGCAATGCTGTTTTTTTTCAGCAGCTTGTTTGATTTAGACTACAGATCATTGATATACTTCTAAATGACGCTGTATTATAGTTGTTTAAGGTAATACAAATCAGATTCTATATGACTAAACAG
>CAIGQQ010034670.1:108586-125950 GCA_903798035.1 Danio albolineatus
TATAGTTGTTTAAGGTAATACAAATCAGATTCTATATGACTAAACAGTATGTTTAAGTGGAAGTATTGATTACTTATTCACTGAGTTATATATGTAGAGCATGCTGGCTAATGCTAAGTTTGCGAATGCGTAATTAAGTACATCTTTAATCTACAGTAAACATAATGCTATGCAAGCAACGTAATTTTTTTTCAGCAGCATGTTTATATAAACTATAGATGGTTGATATACTTCTAAATGTCGCTGTATTTTGGTTGTTTACGATAATACAAATCAGATTCTATATGATTAAACAGCATGTTTAAGTGGAGGTATCGATTACTTATTCACTGAGTTATATTTGTAGAGGATGCTGGCTAATGCTAGGTAAGTGAACGCTGTTTAACGTACAGTATACATAATGCTATGCAAGCAATGTAATTTTTTTTCAGCAGCTCGTTTGATTTAGACTATAGATGGTTGATATACTTGTAAATGTTGCTGTATTTTGGTTGTTTAAGGTAATACCAATTAGATTCTCTATGATTAAACAGTATGTTTAAGTGGAAGTAATGATTACTTATTCACTGAGTTATATTTGTAGAGCATGCTAGCTAATGCTAGGTAAGTGAACGCTTGAGTTTAACCTACATCTTTAATGTACAGTAAACATAATGCTATGCAACCAATGTCGTTTTTTTCAGCAGCTTGTTTGATTTAGACTATAGATGGTTGATATACTTCTAAATGTCGCTGTATTATAGTTGTTTAAGGTAATACCAATTAGATTCTATATGACTAAACAGAATGTTTAAGTGGAAGTATTGATTACTTATTGACTGAGTTATATATGTAGAGCGTGCTGGCTAATGCTAGGTAAGTGAATGCTTAAGTTTAACGTACAACTTTAATGTACAGTACACATAATGCTATGCAAGCAATGTCGTTTTTCTTCAGCAGCTTGTTTGATTTAGACTACAGATGGTTGATATTCTTCTAAATGTCGCTGTATTTTGGTTGTTTAAGGAAATGTAATTCAAATCAGATCCTACATGACTAAACAGTATGTTTAGGTTTGCTTATTATGCTCTCATTTCTGATAAATTCATAAAGCTATTGAGAATCGATTCCTGTTTTCTTCCTCTCAGGGTGTTCAATCAATGAATAGTGATGTCCCAAACTATTTTGTGTTTAATAGACGTCTAATAGACATCTAAATGTAGGCAGGATGGCTAAAACGAGGCTAAACTTGGGCTGTCAGTGAAAATCTAATAGACTTATAAGAATAGCCCAAAACTAGACTAGTCATCAAGTATCAGATTAGACAGACATATGTGTAGTCATTCATTTCTTGTTGACTAGTCTAGTTTTGGCCTATTCTTTATAGTCTATTAGATTTTCACTGATATCCCAAATTTAGCCTTGTTTTAGCCAGGGCGACGATGTTTAGACATCTATTAGACATCTTTTAAAAACAAAAAATGCTTGCTGGGGTACTCGAGTCAACATTTGAAGTGGATCAAAACTGTAAAAAGACAAGAATGGATATTATCAATAATTTTAGGACAAGGTTTTGATCCACTTCAAATGTTGGCAACTTTAGGTATGCAATTATTGACATTACATGGCAGTATATTTGTAGCATACTTCATAATTATATTATTTATTTCTTAATTCAAGCTTCAGCAAGACAAAAATACTGTGGTACTGCTGTTGATCTGCAGGATCGTCCAAAAAACGTGGAAAAGGCAGTCTGTCAGAGATGGATGTCTCACAAAAAAAGCGGTAAGACTGGTTGTTTTTTATCTATTAAACGTTTCAAGTCTTTCAGGTTCATCCGGAAGTCCTAGAATTCTTTTGTCTCAGCAGTGTCGAGGTAAAACAAGTACTTGAAATTTATTTAATTGTCACTATACGTTATTATTATTTAGATACATGTGTTTATCATATGTCTATCATATATCTCCTCAAGTCATCCCTAAAATTAAAATTTCATTGGTTTCATGAGTGTGCTGGTTAGTAAGTGAATGTAATGTGGGAACTGTCCCACAGTCATGTGCTTTCTGTTTATTTATTTATTGGAAATACAAAATCTAAATACACTACCTGACAAAAGTCTTGTCGTCGATCCCAGTTGTAAGAGCTGTAAATAATAGCTTGACTTCTAGTTGATCATTTGGAAAAAAGGCAGAAGGTCTGGAACCAGCATGGAGCCAAGATTCTCACAGAAATCAGTCAAGTTTGGTGAAGGAAAAATCATGGTTTGGGGTTAGATTCAGTATGGGGGCGTGCGAGAGATCTGCAGAGTGTCTGCAACATCAACAGCCTGAGGTATCAAGACATTTGTGCTGCCCATTACATTACAAACCACAGGAGAGGGCAGATTCTCCAGCAGGATAGCGCTCCTCATACTTCAGCCTCCACATCAAAGCTCCTGAAAGCAGAGAAGGTCAAGGTACTGCAGGATTGGCCAGCCCAGTCACCAGACATGAACATTATTGAGGACGTCTGGGGTAAGATGAAGGAGGCGTTGAAGATGAACCCAAAGACTCTTGATGAACTCTGGGAGTCCTGCAGGACCGCTTTCTCTGCTGTTCCAGATGACTTTATTAATGTGTTATTGGAGTCAGAGATGTGTGGATGCAGTCCTCCAAGCTCATGGGAGTCATACACAATATTCTTTTTTTTCCACTACAGCATGACTTTATATTCTATACTGGACATTATTTCTGTTCAGTGACGAGACTTTAGTCTAAGCAGAGTCAGACCGCACTGTCCTAATAAAACAATTTAACATCAAGGCAGCGTAATACAGATGCCTTTTGCCT
This sequence comes from Danio albolineatus, assembly GCA_903798035.1. Classification (NCBI taxonomy): domain Eukaryota; kingdom Metazoa; phylum Chordata; class Actinopteri; order Cypriniformes; family Danionidae; genus Danio; species Danio albolineatus. Next base: position 111,394 of record CAIGQQ010034670.1, read on the forward strand.
TTCATATAAGCCACTTCTGATACCAAATGATCAACTAGAAGTCAAGTTATTAATTGTTGGTCCTAAAACTTGAATAATTGACAAGACTTGTCAGCTTTACAAATTATGTATCAAATATGCAAGGCTCAACACAAGAGCTCCGTATAAAGTCCTGAAATGTAATATACAAATAAATAAATAAATAAATAAATAAATAAATACAAATAGTGTAAAGTTACAAAAATCCTCCAAACTAAAATAAAAACAAAACAATATAAAACAGCTATTGGCAATAGCCATAGACTGTAAAAAATATGGACGTAGTATCCATGACGTCACCCATAGGTTTCTAAAGAACCCAAAAGAAGCTACTAGTAGGCGTGGCCAACCGTCGCCATTTTGTTCGCACGTCATCGCACCAACCGAGGCATACCAAACAAGGGCAAAGAGGCGGAGCGTGAGCTGAGCTACAGGACGCATGCTGGCATTTAGCTAAGAGCTTTCTTATGGGAGAAACACATAATATTTCATTACCTGCGACTCGTTTGTGTTCTGACCACACGTGCTTGGTTGTACACTATATCAATAAAGTGTTTAGTCTGTTGAAAACACTGCTGTAATACATCAAGCCACTTAACATCGTTCTTATGTTTTTCAACAGGAAGAAAGTGTGAATTACATCCAAATACTTTAGTTATAGTCTGTGTTAGTAAATGCAGGACTATTGATGAAATCCAGACAGAACACTGTATGACAACGCTTCAGATGACAATTTTATAGCCTACAGCTGATCAATCTGTCAGATTCTGGAGTGCATTAGAGTTCTGAAGAACATTATAAATCATAAATTATCTTAAATTAAAGCAAGTACATTTAAAGATATGTTATAAGTGTATAATTTCACTCACCTGGGAAACGGAGGCCACGTGAATGGTTTGTGAGCACAATTAAGTGCATACAGCATGCCATATTATCTGATAATTGCAGGAAATAATTCCAAAAGGCAACTGACTGTGTAAAGCAACATAAAACAACACAAAAATACGATGAATATGCCGAGATCAGCGGCTAATCAGCCGGAATCAGCTGAGGTGACGTGACGGCGACCAGCGGGACTAGCTGTCACTCAAGTGGCCACGCCCTTAATTATGCAAACTTAATTTAGCTAAATATAAAGGAAACGGATGAGTTATAAAAAAATTCACCCCCCTCACAGTTGTCATGAAGGGTAATATAAGCTATATGAACCAAAATTGTTATTTGTACCAGGCTGTAAACACCTTTTTTTCTGCTGTAAAGTTGGCCATTTTAACAGTGGGCTCATTAGAGATTTGCTCTATTATGGAGCAGGACTAGCAGAATTTCGATGAATTGCAGCTTCAGTTACTTCCGTATTGGCTTCCCGAGGGAGAGCGGGAGGTTGCCGCTTGGCAATAGCAAGTTATATAATACAAATAAATTAAATATTTTTAAGGCATTTTCTGTTTTTATTTCAGCCAGGGCATCCGAAAAGGTTTTCAGTTCTCTTATAAAGACAAAGAGTAGTGGAGAGGTTTTAAAATATCTGCATTTATGAATAAAGTATTTGGTTAATACAATGATAATATATATCAAATCAAGCCAAATAGAGCAATCTTCAGTAATTCCATATGGTACATATTGTAATGTGAAAGTCAAAACTTCAGCAACCCCCTTCTTTATTATCAACCTGTCTTGTGCTTCCCATTTATGACAGGCAAACAAGAATAAAGATGGCGCCTCAAAACTCTGCATTTTGTATGTAAATATGTTTTTGACCATGTTCCCTAGTAGCAAAGAATTCTGGCCCAGATTTGGCATGAATCTGGCAGAGCAGGCATTCATCTGGCACTGGCATACAGCATGTGGGCCAAACATGGCCCTGGTTTGGCAGAGGTGGCACCGTCTTTAAGGCGGCACACAATACTTGGGCCAGATGTGAAATGTAGTATTTGGGCCAGATGTTATTAACTGATTTGTGGGCCATGTAAGTTTGGCCAGTTTGACCCACATTTAAAAATTTTTTTTTTTTTCAAGAAAAGAAAAAATAAATTTTACCAATCAGGTCACTTTGAGAAAAAGCACGGCCATAGCACGCCTAAAGCGCAATGATTTATGGATTTATCAATATCCTTGCTGTAGTAACACACCAACATATCTGGCCCAGGTCAGGCCCAATTATGGGTGATTAACTTGGCTGAGTCTTGGCCCAGATATGGTCCATGTTTGGCCCTTGTCTGGAAGCTAGACTTGGTCCAGTCATGTACCGTAATTCACTGCGGCATGTGGACCAAGCAAAAGCTGATTGTGTGGGCCAGAGCTGGGCCAGAGATATTTTACTATGTGGGTTTGATTGCATTTTGAATGAGAAATTATCATTGTAGTAGGCAAAAGCTCCCTTCATCACTGAAGGACTCTTTGTTTTATTATGTATTATTAATTAATTAAGGTCTGTATAAAATCAGTTTTGTCAGTTGCCTTTGTGCATAAACACTGATTCCAATTGAGGAAACAATTCAGCAGGCTAAACTTTTGGATTCAGCCACGAACCACAGTTTGCTGTTCCCATTCACACAGCAATTTCAAAAAAAAAAAAGCTTTACCTCAGCAATGTCTTAAAAAAACTTTTGCTGCTGTTTTTTCTAGTTGCATGAGTAATTCCAATCAAATTTCAACCTTGGAATAAAAAGAATACACATTCAACTAAAATAGCGAAACCCCTTACTAGTTTTTTTGTGTAGGTTTGTATCTTATAAATGTAACTATTTTACGTTTTGTCACTTTAGTGGCTAATTCGTACAAATTCAAGTCATACTAAAATGTACAATTTTAAAAAGGAGCCGTGGCACCATACCCCGCCCCTAAACCCAACCGTCATTGGTGGATGAGCAAATCGTACTAAATTGCACGATTGAGATCGTATGAATTCATACAAATTAGCCAATAATTCAAAAAGTTACGGATTGCCGTGATATTATGTTAAAAATACTCAAAAATGTCAGTGTTTTCAAACTATTTTATTTGATTTACCAAAAGTCACATCCATAACCAACATAGGCTTATTCTGAAAACGCAGTCCTATATACATTTCTGGAGATCGTGAGTTATGGAATTCGTTTTCTTAGCGTCACTCTGAGCACGTATGGCTATGTCACCGAGCAGTTAAGCTTTGCTTATAGACATGTCATACCATTTGTTACAACCTCTGGTCAGTCTAGGAGAGTGGGGTTGCACACTTGACCAAGGATCTGGTTCAAACAAACACTCAATGAAAATTGTACTCAAAGTAACGACCACAAATGAGAACTGCTGTACAAATAAAGTGATTTATTACAGCTGGTAATAAGTGAAGCAGTGAGTGAGCTATTTACAATATTTACAAAAATCACAACCAAAACAAAACATAAATTAGAAAGACTGGCTATGGGTGGCGCTAAGGCAAAGAAACAATCGAAAAATAAATCTTCAACATCCAAAGACGTCTTACCTAAACTACACTAACTATCCGCTCAACCAAAAATACACAGGTTGGCGCTCAGCCCCTTCCCTAGTGTATCTCTAGACAGTTGAACTCCTATGTGTTGAAATGTATGTCATGTGACCTACTTACCTACCAGTCTGTCTACCAAACCTCTTGGGCAAACATGAGGAAAGGGAAGGAATGAATGATTGCACAGGTAAGAACAGACAGTGTCACGATCACCAGCGATCTACAGCCAGACAGGTTGACACACACACACAAACATTCCATGAACTACAAATCTTCTTGTTAACGGACTACCATTCCAGTCATGCAGCACACACACACACACACACTCCTGCTCCAAGTCACCATCTGATTAGCCTCTCTCAGCTGAAGCTGCTTCTGGACTGATTACACACACTTTATAAACAGCACACTCGCACACAGTCATTGCTGAGTATTGTTTATCTGTAAAGTGACATACAACGCGGTTCCTTTGTTCCTGTTTTCCGTGTTTTTGACCCTAGCCTTGCTGTTTGTTTATCCTTGCCTGCCGCCAGCCTTTTTGACCTTCTGCCTGTTTATTGACCACGATTTTGATTACCTATAAATATCTGTTTGCCCCTGATGACCACTGCTATACTGCTTTTATATTAAAATCTGCACTTGGATCCTCAACAGCATTGTCTTTGTCACCAATCCGTTACAGACAGTGACTAAACCAAAATGACAACACAGTGTAAATAAAGGTGAAGACAGACAATATAATATCAAACAAAACTGAACAAAATGGGCATATAAAATCCAGCAAGCAAACAAGCACAGAAACCAACAACAAATCGAGCCAACAAAACACTCTCAAACTGCTGGCAGACAAAAAAAAAACTAAACAAAATATATATATTGAGCTGGAGTGATCTGATTGGCTGAGACCGGGACCAAGTTGTTACTGAGGAACCAATTAGCATAAGGCAGTGTCAGGATTGGTTGCATCAAGTGGAGGTAAACCAGCCAATCAGGAACAGCAGGAGGCAAAAACAAGAAAGTGAACTGGGTTGATAGAAAAAAAAACACGAGACACATGATACAAACATAACCAATACCTGCCACTTGTTATGAGGGACAATATTGAAAATTATACACTCAATCCAGGGGAAAAATGTATGATCAAACAACAGTTAATTTAATCTTGTGTGTTAATTATGCTTAAAATATTTAGTTTGTACTTATGGATCAAACTCTCAGAAATAAAGTTATAACGTAATAAAGTGTACTTATTGATTAAGCATTATATGCATAGCATGTCGGCTAATGCTAAGTAAATGCTAATGTTTAATGAACAGTGATCATAATATTATGTCGTTTTCAGCAGCATGTTTGATTAAGAGTTTTTGTAAGACAACAGATGGCCTATATAGTGCTGTTTAATGACTGACTGGGACTAGTCTGTTACAAAACTTGCAAATGATTAAATTTGTTGCTGCAGGCATCTTTTATTAAACATTGTTGTCAGAATTTTAAAGTTGTGGCGCAGGAACATGATAGTGTTTTGGCCCATCATGGCAGAATGAATGTAATGCACTCGGAAACAGATAATAATGGACTTGTCAACATGAGCTTGTCAACAATTACTTGCAAGATAACGAACGTCGAATTGTTTTATCTTCCCTGTCTTTAGGCGTTTTGTTCCTGCTGCAGATCAAGCCTATCAGGCTGTGAGTCAAACCCCGTCACCGCTGAGAGAGCTGAACCTGAGCGGTCAAACACTAAAAAACACACAAGTGAATGATCTCGCCAAGCTGCTGCGGGATAAACACGGTCAGATCAACACGCTCACGTGAGTCTTACATCAGTCAGCATGTTACATGACTACTACTAGAAACGTTAAAGTACACTCCGACTCTTCTTCATCTGACAGACTGCTCGTTCTTTGGGTTAAACTGTAAATACTCCCTATAATGGCCTGCGATGAAACAATGCGCGTAACGAATACCGCCCAACTAGCCATCTTTTAATCACTAAGTTTGAAACAGCCGATGAATTGCTGTCTTTGCAAGCCATGCACGGCGCTACCAAAGGTGAGGATTTGTTTGAGCAATGAACAAACTTGGATCACCGTTTGAGAAGTTACGTGAACTTGCCAAACAGAAGTCGTGATATATAGTGTAAATGTAATGTAAATGGCGCTTAATAGAAAAAAGGTTTCCCAACCCTGAAGTTAAGTATCTGGTGCGTACGGAGAGAAGAGAGCGTTTCTACAGGTGGTTTGTCAAACCCACTCACCTGTGTGAGGCACACTTCAGAAACGCACAATGCTGTTTTTTAGAGATATGGAGTAATTGGTGCTATTTAAAGGTTGACTATTTTTATTGCCTAATATATTTATATATATCACATTGTGGCGCCACGGTGGCCTAGTGGGTAGCACGTTCGCCTCACAGCAAGAAGGTTGCTAGTTCAAGCCTCGGCTGGGTCAGTTGGCGTTTCTGTGTGGAGTTTGCATGTTCTCCCCGTGGTTGCGTGGGTTTCCTCCGGGTGCTCCGGTTTCCCCCACAGTCCAAAGACATGCGGTACAGGTGAATTGGGTTGGCTAAATTGTCCGTAGTGTATGAGTGTGTGTGGATGTTTCCCAGAGATGGGTTGCGGCTGGAAGGGCATCCGCTGTGTAAAAAATATGCTGGATAAGTTGGCGGATCATTCCGTTGTGGCGACCCCGGATTAATAAAGGGACTAAGCCGAAAAGAAAATGAATGAATGAATATCACATTGTTGTGGGCCTGCCGTTGTCTACACTCTCAGAAATAAAGGTATGCGAGCTGTCACTGGGGTGGTATCTTTTCAAAAGCTACACATTTGTCCTTAAAGGGTCTATATTGGTACCTCAGAAGTATATATTGGTAGCTAAACATTTTAAGAGGAACACTTTTGTACTTTTTAGGTACTAATATGTACCCTTGTGGAATTAATATGCTCCTTTTAGGTACAAATTTGTACCTAATTCATTCATTCATTCATTTTCTTTTCGGCATAGTCCCTTTATGGAATGCACCGCCAACATATCCAGCATATGTTTTACACAGCGAATGCCCTTCCAGCTGCAACCCATCTCTGGGAAACATCCATACATTCTTATTCACACACATTCACTACGGACAATTTAGCAATTGACCAGTACCGCATATCTTTGGACTGTGGGGGAAACCAGAGCACCTGGAGGAAACCCACGCAACCACGGGGAGAACATGCAAACTCCACACAGAAATGCCAACTGACCCAGCCTAGGCTTGAACTAGTGACCTTCTTGCTGTGAGGCGACAGCACTACCTACTGCGCCACCGTGTCACCTTGATTAATACAAAGTTGATCCAAAAAGCTCAGGAAAGTGGGTGTGTCCAGCTCTGTTTAGGTGGGAGTGTCGGGGGAGGGAAAGAGGGAAGGTTTTGCACAAAAATGGGAGTTTCTATTTGCGCACACGCTGATTTTCAAACAGGGAAAACAAACAGAAGCAGGGGAGAAAGACAGTGACTGTTTACATGGACGTCAATAATCGAATTATTTGCCAAATTCTTAATTTGTCAACTTTAACTGCAGTTTGGCACTTTCACTTTAATCCAGGAACATTTCTTGCATGCCCCCTGTGACAAACCAGATGTGAGAAATTGCTAAGAGAGCGGTTTTAATGGAGCGTTTGATACCACACGGCGTAAGAGAGAAATAAAAAACCCCTCCGCATTTCTCGGTAACTCAGATGCTCTCGGTAGTTAGCGTCAGAAAGCCGTGTGTGTGTAGACTATCCTGTCACAAAATGCGGCGAAAATTCTACACGACAGTAATTGTTTGACTGCGGTGTTTACGTGTTTACACTCGGAGAGCAGCATTTACAGCGGATCTTTCAGTCTATTATATTGTAGTGACATTAACGTGCTATAAACTCAGTAACTAATCTTTTTGACTACGGTCTGTCTGTAAACACCGAAAGAGTACTGCTGACAATACAAACTAACTTTGCCTCTGAATAAACAAACAAACACCACTGATCGCTTACTTACCAAATATGTAGAGCAGGACAATCAACATGAACTGGAGCCTTGTCTGTTTTAAAAGAAGACGAGCGGCATATCCGGATTTTACCATTTCCAGATGTAAAAAGCTCTTGGGTAAAAAAAAAAAGTTCCTTACAAATGCATTTCTGCTGCGTGTCATGCGAGTCCAGCACGCTCTCATAGTGGGAAATGTAAACAAAACCTTCGTTGTAGCACATAAACACAACTCTGACGACCTGTGTCTCTAAACAATTCTTCGTCTCTCTGCTGTCTGAACACTGCGGCAGGTATAAACAATCTTCGAAGCTATCATGAATATTAATGAAGCTGTACCGCATACACAATAGAGCGCTCTGATTGGTTTGAACCAAGTCTTTCTCATGAATTAATGCCGCACACTCAGAGACGTCACGATGCACTGGCCGGTACAGGCGTCCACTCTCCATGCTGGAATACACGCATGGATCTCATCGGCGTGACGCAGCTTCAAAAACTCGTTTCAAACCGGAAGAACGAATTTGATCAAAATAACGCAAAAACAACCAATTTTCTTTAGCGAATTATACGTGTCCTCATAGTGTTTATAGCAGCGCGGGACACATATATGACTGTCAACAGCTCAACACATGTGTTTTGGTGTTTCGTGACCCTTTAAATGTCTTTTCTGTCTTCAGTCTGTGTGCTTGCAGTATTAAAGAGGAGCAGTGTGTATTTCTGGCTTCAGCTCTGAAATCAAACCCATCACACCTGAGAGAACTGAACCTGACTGGGAATCAGATACAAAACACAGGATTGAATCACTTCTGTGACATACTGAAGAATCCACAATGTAAACTGGAGAGACTGAGGTGAGAAAAATGTACATATTGAGACAGTTTAGCTCTCATGTTATTTCCCCCTTTGACCTTTTTGAGCTATATAAATTTGAGATATAATATATATCAGGGGGTGTAACGCTACACTGAAGTCACTGGTCGGTACGGGCTGCTTGCTTTTTCAGTTTATTTCGAACAGGCAGAAGTGTCACAATACGCTACGTAATTGCAAAGCTACTTGTGACGCAAAAGTACACGAATGTACATCGCAAACTATGCAACTTCACAGACTTTCAGCAGCTTTTATATTCTGTTTCTCATTCTCGCTTACATTTTTTTTTTTTTTTTGCTGGAGCCCTCTATAGTTAGATCGCTAGAATAGCGTGCCTTCTTGGTCATTAATCCCAACAGAAGAAGCCGTTTTATATAAATCCCTATAATGAATTTAAAACACGTCACTATCACAACACAATAAAAAACTCTAGTCCATATATAGGAAACATTCATCTAGTATACACTGTTGTTATCAGACCCACACAACAATAGTAATTTCCCAGCAGACACAGGACGTCAACATGATGTCAGATTGACATTGTACCCCAATGTCGTGGGAACGTTGCATTCGGTTTGACGTCAGAACTCAACGTCAATGTCCAACCTAAAATGAATCAAATATCAACGTCTAATGATGTTACATCTTGACGTTGTGTGGACGTTACCACAATGATGTCTATCAGACGTTGGATTTTGGTTGCCATATTTGAGTATTAAATGTCAGTATTTGACATCAATATGACATTGGTTTAAATGTGTCGACTAGACTAGGATTTTGGTCACTTACAACCTAAAATCGACCAAATATTGGACATCAAAATAACGTTGTCCTCAGATGCTGTCTAGACATTGTATTTTAGTCACCTGACATAACGACCTAAATTCAATTCAATTCAAATCAATTCACCTTTATTTGTATAGCGCTTTTACAATGTAGATTGTGTCAAAGCAGCTTCACATAGAAGGTTATAGTAAATTGAAACAGTGTCAGTTCAGTTATTAGTGTTGGAGTTCAGTTTAGTGTTGTTTAATATTCCCTACTGAGAGTCCAAACACTGAAGAGTAATCCATCGGTGCGCAGCTCTAGCTGCAGTCTAGGTGCCCGAGACTGGAGAACTCGAGGCTCGTCTGTCCTTGGAGGGTCACAGGAATCAGTCTCATGCTTGCTACTCTGCCATGCACCAAACAGATGCTCAGGATACGGCCTGGTCCAGGACCCAGGATCTTGTCCCGGGTCTTGGATCGCATCCGTGTCACTGCATAGTCTCTGGGGGCCTCGGGATGAGTTACCCCAGGTGCAGATCGAGAAAAAAGAGAATAATTATGGTAGCTGCTGTTCATAGTGTATATAAAGGAGATGCATGGAGCACACATTCATGCATCATACCGCTATGTGATGTATTGAGTGTGTGCTTTACTAAAAAGATAGGTCTTTAATCTAGTGTTGAACTGTGAGAGTGATACTGAGCCTCGAACATTATCAGGAAGGCTATTCCAGAGTTTAGGAGCCATAAATGAGAAGGCTCGACCTCCTTTACTTGACTTTGCTATTCTGGGTACTACCAGAAGCCCTGAGTTTTGAGATCTTAAAGGGCCATGAAACACCAAAACACATTTTTTGAGCTGTTGACTGTCATATATGTGTCCCACGCTGCTATAAACACTATTAGGACACATATAATTGACTAAAAAGTGAAAATTGGTTGTTTTTGCATTATTTCGAGCAAATTCGTTCTTCCAGTTTGAAACGAATTTTTGAAGCTGCGTCACGCCGATGAGATCCTTGCGTATATTCCAGCGTGAAGAGTGGACGCCTGTCCTGGCCAGCACGTTCTGACGTCTCTGTGTGTTCGGCTATAATTCATGAGATAGACTTGGTTCAAACCAACCAGAGCGCTCTATTGTGTAAGCGGCGATCGCTTCGAATATTGTACCTTACAGCAGTTGCGGAAGACGCATCAAGCGCGAGTGATTTACATGTTAAGTCAATGCAAAAGGCGCGAATAGGCATCCTGCAACGCGATACGCGCGAATGGCGCCGCGCGTTTGACGCGCTTAACGCCGCAATTCGCGCGAATCGCTTCAGTTTGAAAATGAAATGAAAATGAGCTTCAGCGGACGTTCGCACCGCGTTAACCAATCAGGAGCTTGCTCTTGTGGGGGTGTGATTATGACGTAGCGCCTGTTGTTGTTGGTGTCCTGAGGGAAAACTGGGCTCGGCTCGGTCAGAAGCACCGCTGAAAGCTTCCATCATCCAGGTTCAGTTTCTGGAGGAGTTTATGAGCTCACAGAGCTCCGCGCACCTCTGAAATAATCTAATGGACTATCAGCCTTCATCAGTAGACTATCAGTGGAATATCAGCCTTCATAAAGCACATAAAACAGTTATTCTCTCTATAAAACACCTGTTAGCCATTTAGCAATAAAGCTACAGTCACCAAGCCATAGACAGAAGCCCTGCCCATCACACGAATCCGAAAATAAAGAGAAAGTGCCGTTAAAGTCGACAAATTAATAATTTGGCAAATAATTCGATTACTGATGAGCGCGTGCACAAATGGAAACTCCCATTTTTATGCAAAACCTTCCCTCTTTCCCCTACCCCGACACTCCTACCTAAACAGAGCTGGACACACCCACTTTACTGAGCTTTTCCAAACTAGAGGTGTGAGGATAAAATTGGGGTGATATGATCATATCTTCTAGACCTGGTAAGAACTCTGGCGGCTGCATTTTGTACTAGCTGAAGTTTGTTAATAGAGGAGGCTGGGCAACCAGCAAACAGAGCATTACAGTAATCCAGCCTAGAGGTCATAAAAGCATGAAATAAATCTAACCTAATATTAAGTGAAGTTTATTTATAAACATATTTCGAGAGGATCACGTGCTTATGATGGTTCTCAGCTGTTCCAGCGTCAGCTCAACATCTCAACATCTTCGTCTTGAAGTACAAATTAACATTAAAAATATATTTCTACCGTTTCTACTACTTTATAAATGTCTTGTTCTCTCATCATACAGATGGAGATACAGTTTCATGACATATGAAGGCTGTTCTGCCTTGACGTCAGCTCTGAATTCAAACCCATCACACCTGAGAGAACTGAACCTCAGCGGGAACAACCTGGAAGAGTCTGGAGTGAGAAACCTCAGTGATTTCCTGAAGAACCCACAATGCAGACTGGAGGAACTACTGTTAGTGTCACTTTACACCACAGATGATACAGCGAGATTGAGACTGAGCGTGCTGTTATCTTAAGCAATGGGTTTATAGACCATTTTGAGGGATGTAAACAGTAACAATTCATACAACATTTTTAATTCCCATAGCTTCCAAGAATATAAAACGAGCCCCATATTGATAAATAATGTTATGACAGCTGTATTAACGTGAAAATATGATTGAATTGCCTCTTGTTAGAGTTATGATGTGGTATTAGAACAAGCAGGAAACTTTCAAGGGCCAATGCCATTACCACATTGAAATGGTCAGTATATCACATATACATCAGTAGAGGAAACAGCTTTAACTCTGAAGCACTGTGGACATAATATTGGTTAATATGCTGAAATCTGAAAAAGAAAATGGCTGCAGAAAAATAAATAAAAATAAATAAAATGGGAAACTTAAGTTAAAATTTAAGTTTTTTTGTTGCTAGTTTTAAGTTGATCACAAGTGCATTTTAATAAATGTAAAAAGGAATCACTTGTCCTGTATTTTACTTAATAATAATAATAATAATAATAATAATAATAATAATAATAATAAAGGTGATAAACATTTATAAAAAAAATCACAATAAAATATTAATCACAATAAAATATTGGAATCGATATACATGATACTTGTCTTGAAATACTTAGTCGGATCAGAAAGAAAAATATTGGTATCGCCCATCCCTACTGTGAACCCAGCATAAAAGTGTAATCATCACCGCCTGTTGGTTAACATTCATCCTTAACATTCATCACAGTGCGTTGTGGTGTTTTCATGTGGATGGAGATCTGATAAATTCAGTTGATAAAACTACCCATGTACGTGCGGACGTGGCCTTACACTAACATACTGAACCACGTGTGTCTGTGTGTTTATTCATTGATCATTTCTTCGAAGCAGCCATTAAACAAATCATGTGATAAATGTCTAAATATGCCGTCTTCCATCTGAATAACATAGCATTGCCAACAGCACTGAGTGCAGATGTGATGCTGTAGTGAAAATGTACCTTTAAAGGGAATGAGAGATGACGCTCTGATTGGTTTTACGCACATTATGTTCAAAACACACCCATAACTCTTTAAGAAAATAAGGATAACCCTTTTAGACTATGCGCTTGGTACAGCAACTGTTTTTCCCATCTTTAAAATAGCAAAAGTGATTCAGACACTTACTATACTACACTCGTGCCGTGATCTATATTTCATGAGATTTGATTGTTTCTTTTCTCCTTTCGTCTTCAGTGTGTGTGGATGCAGCATTACAGAGGAACAGTGTGTCATCCTGACTTCAGCTCTGAATTCAAACCCATCACACCTGAGAGAACTGAACATGAGCTGGAATAATCCGGGAGACTCTGGAGTGAGAAACCTCAGTGATTTCCTGAAGAACCCACAATGCAGACTGGAGAAACTACAGTTAGTATTATTTTACACCACAGCAGATACTGAGAGATTAAAGTGTTTATGTTTCTGATACTGATTAAACTTGTGAAACACTGTGGCTATAATACTTTTATACGGTCTAATCTGAAAGAGGCAAGCTAAATATGGCAAGTGTCAAAAGGCTAAGATTATACTTGAATGACAGACGATTATTCTAAGAGTACTTCATGTATAACTCAAACTTCATGTATTGATCTTACAGCTTAATTTAAATATCTTTTTTTGTGTTCAACAAACCTGAAATCTTCAAAATAGTCAAGTGAAGAGTAAATGATGACAGAACTTAAATTTTTGACAGAACTATATGTTTAGCTAAAATACATATACAGTGGGGAAAATAACTATTAAACACGTCATCATTTTTCTCAGAAAACATTTCTAAAGGTGCCGTTGTACTCACACATACCAGATGTTGATAATGACCACAGAAATCCAGATATGCAAAGACAAAACTAATTAGTTTACAAATTACAAGTTGAAAATGAAATGACACAGGAAAAAAGTATTGAACACATGAAGAAAGGAAGGCGTAGGAAGGCAGTGAAGGTCCAGAGAGCAGCTGAAATCTTTCAGTAGTTCTTCAGCAACCCTCTGTGATATAATGCAGTGAATGCGTTTCTGTAGTTCAGCTCTTTCTCTTTGTGTCATTCCATTGTTATTACACACGACTAATTTTCCAGATTTTTTTGTTTTGTTTTATTTATTTTTTTATTTAAGTTTGTTTTTACAGTTTTATTATACGGTAATTTACATAAAATTAAATTAATGTAATAAAATTAAATGACGCAGGATAAAAAAGTATTGAACACATGAGGAAAGGAAGGTGTAGGAAGGCAGTGAAGGCCCAGACAGCAGCTGAAATCTCTCAGTAGTTCTCCCTCTGCCCTTCCTCAGTGTAAATAAATATCAGCTGCTTCAGTCCAACATCTGATATATGAGAAGCCTTTGATATAATGCAGTGAATGCGTTTCAGTAGTTCAGCTCTTTCTCCTTGTGTCATTCTATTGTTATTACACATGACTAATTTTCCAGATTTCTTTTTTGTTTTTTGTTTTATTTATGTTTGGAGTTTTACCAAAATCTGCTTCAATTCTATGTCAACAGCTCTTTTAGGAACATTATTCCTAGGAAAAAAACATGTCGTGTTCAATACTTATTTCCCCCACATTTGTAAAAGAAATAAATCTTGAAAACAACAAAAACTGTGTCATCATTATCATAAAGTTTTTTTTTACAGTTTTTTTATACATAAAATTTAATTAAATTTAATTAAATTTAATTTAATAAAATTAAATGACACAGGATAAAAAAGTATTAAACACATGAAGAAAGGAAGGCGTAGGAAGGCAGTGAAGGCCCAGACAGCAGCTGAAATCTCTCAGTGGTTTTTCAGCAACCCTCTGCCCTTCCTCAGTGTAAATAAATATCAGCTTCAGTCCAACATCTGATATATGAGAAGCCTTTGATATAATGCACTGAATGCGTTTCAGTAGTTCAGCTCTTTCTCCTTGTGTCATTCTATT
>CAIGQQ010034670.1:148055-185051 GCA_903798035.1 Danio albolineatus
TATATATATATATATATATATATATATATATATATATATATATATATATATATATATATACCTACAATTCTGTTTAATGCTAATCAATGTGAGCTTACGCATGCTATATTTTTTCAGAAAAAAACGAGGAGCATTATTTCAAACACAGCATTTTTTATCGATATTTCACGGTTCTAAAATTTCAGAAATGCAACATAAACGCTATTTTGGTAAATATTGTTTTACTTTTATTGTTTTACTGTTTTTCGTTCATTTTAATTTAGTTCACAGGTAAAAGCGAAAGTAACTAGTAGCGTGATTCAACACTGTAATGCCACTTTCATGTATAGAAATACTTACATAAAAATACAATAGAAGTCACAGTACCAGGCCTATTCTTACATATGCAAACAACAAACGGTATTATATTATATTCATATAGTAAAGGTCAAATATGTTTTGTGGCTCAAATTTTTTTTGGAGAGAGAACGATTAAAGTGGCTCTTTTGGTCACAAAGTTTGCTGACCCCTGGTTTAACCACTTCATTTGTTTCTCTCTCTTGTGTGAGTATATTTTCCAGTTCATTTCCATACATTTTGAGTTGTCGTAAATCAGCATATGATACAGCAGGATTAAAAACCTGGTCTTTAAATCTTGTTTACTAAGAGTATAGTAGCTCTTTTGGTGATTGACTTACACAATAACACTATACATAAGTCAATCGTCATCTTTCTGTCCGTCTTCAGTGTGTCTGGATGCAGCATTACAGAGGAACAGTGTGCATTTCTGACTTCAGCTCTGAATTCAAACCCATCACACCTGAGAGAACTGAACCTGAGCAATAACAATCTTAAAGACAGCAGTGAGAAAGATGGGAGCGAAAACACAGGAGTGAAAAACTTATGTAAACTACTAGAGGACTCGCACTGTAAAATGGAGATACTGAGGTGAGAATCATGGGTAACACTTCACAATAACAGTACAGTATGTGAATATTGATGAATAATATGTAAACTAAACGTCCTTATGAACTAATGATGAGTTAAGGCATGCGCTATTCATGAACCAACCACAACATGAGTGAACAATGCCTTCCTTGATTACTTGTCAGTGCATGTTTGTTCATTAATGCATTAATAATCACTTTAGTTTAAGCTGAATGTAGCTAACATGAACTCGTGAGCTGTTATTGTATCGTTATGTCATGACTTTACTTGGAGGGGAGCATTATTATCATTAACTACTGATGAAGTCCTGTTTAAACCATTCATTTTGATGCCGACAGAACACTATGCTATTGTTTTTGCAATGTTTATGTACTAGACGGACGTGTATAAATGTTACTATTATGTAAACTAAACGTCGTTATGAACTAATGATGAATTAAGGCATGCAGTGATCATAAACTAACCAAAACATGAGTGAATAATGCCTTCCTTAAGTACTTGTCAGTGCATGTTTGTTCAATAATGCATTAATAATCACTTTAGTTTAAGCTGAATGTAGCTAACATGAACTCGTGAGCTGTTATTGTATCGTTATGTCATGACTTTACTTGGAGGGGCGCATTATTATCATTTACTACTGATGAACTCCTGCTTAAACTGTTCATTTTGATGCAGACAGAACACTTTGCAGTTGTTTTCTAATGTAAACAGGCACTGGAAGGACACGTATAACTGTTAATAATATATAAACGAAACGTTACTTCGTTATGAACTAATGACAGTAAAATCAACAGTGCAAAAGAGTGCAAAAAGTGCAAAAGGTCGCGATATGTCAAACATACACCACAGAACAGTGTAAAAAATAATGTTACACTGATAGGAGTACTATCATGATGACACTTGTAGTGTAATAACAACACTAGTGGGTGTTAAATGCCCCTAAGTGTAAAACGTTGATAACTTTAGTAAGTGTAACATTCTACACTGTCAGTGTATTTATTCAGCACTATAGAGTGTCAATATTACACTGCAAATTTAACACTACACGGTGTACTTTTAACACTTGATAGATTGTGACCATATATGATCTTCAGTAGTGTTAAAATCAACACATTAAGTGTTCAATTGACACTACTTATTTTACTGTGTAATCATGAACTAACTTGAACTCCAACATAAGTGAATAATGCCTTCTTTAAGTACTTGTCAGTGCATGTTTGTTCATTAATGCATTAATAGTCACTTTAGTTTAGGCTAAATGTAGCTAACATGATCTCGTGAGCTGTTGTTGTATCGTTATATCACTACTGATGAACTCCTGTTAAAACTGTTCATTTTGAAGTAGAGGAAACACTTTGCTATTGTTTTTTTAATGTACTACACGGACGAGTATAACTGTAACTAATATGTAAACTAAACGTTACTTCGTTATGAACTAATGACAAGATAAGGCATGCGCTAATCATGAACTAACTTGAACTACAACGTGAGTGAATAATGGCTTAATCTTAATCTTAATTACTTGTCTGTGCGTGTTTGTTAATTAATGCATTAATAATCATTTTAGTTTAAGCTAAATGTAACTAACATGAACTCATAAGCTGTTGTTGTGTATAATTTAATATTATAACAATATAATATAATATATTATAATATCATTCATTCATTCATTATTTTTTTTGGCTTAGTACTTTTATTAATCTGGGGTCGCCACAGCGGAATGAACCACCAATGTATCCAGCATATTTTTTTTGCAGAGGATGCCCTTCCAGCTGCAACCCATCACTGGGAAATATCCATACACTCTCTGGAGCCCCTGGAGAAAACCCACGCAAACATGCAAACTATACACAGAATTGCCAACTGACCCACCCGAGGCTCGAACCACCGATATTCTTGCTATGAGGCGACTACCGACTGCGCCACATAATATTGCCTATATTATAATATTCTCATTCCTAAATATTTCCATTGACTAAAAATGACTACAGTATTTTAAATGTGTGACACCTGGTTTTATCTGTTTGGTAGAGCGTATTAATTAAAGTAAATAATTGAAATGAACATTTGCTTCATTGACAGTGTTACTGATCACTAAGATGTGATTGACTTGGATTTAAGTTGCTACGATTTAATGAAACGTACAAAAATAGCTTAGATGTAGCTAAGTTACTTTTGCCAAGTAGCTTTTAGATAAGCTTGCTACATTTCCCAGGGGGTCGCTTTTAGTGTAGTCAAGCTACAGTTTAAGTAGTGTAGCTAATAGATTAGCTCACTACATTTTTCAAGTAGCTTGCCCAGCAATAGCTACGTTTCCATCCAGCTATTTTTATTCGCATGTTGGATATGCGCATAAAAAAACAGCTGATGGAAACGCCATGATGCGCATGAATTTTTAAAATGCGCATAAAAAATGTTAGCGCTTAACTGAGTAGGATAAACTTTTTATTCGATAAGAAAAGAGGCGCATAAACTGCGATGGAAACACTTTTACCGCAACACATAAACTCCAGTTTTTGAGATCATGCTATGATAAAAATGTGTGTAAATGGACAAACCAGCAGCTGAGCACATCGTAAAACATCTGAAATGTTGTGTTGCTCATTCTAAAGCGCCTCACCATTTCAGTAGTTGTGTTATTATATTATTAATGACCTCCAGAATCAAGAGCGTCTGTGCTCCACGTCTGACACCTTCAAACACCACCGCGAGTTCACTGCGGGTCAGGATTGCCTTCTGAGGTGCAAGTCATTTATTAAATGAAGAGAAGATTCACGCAGCTTCTCCTAATGCAGCAAATTACGTTTTTACTGTTGATATTTGGCACCAGTTAATCAGGAAGTGACGATTGTGTCCGCTTTGACTCGTTGGATGGAAACGCTGCTTTATTCGCACGTCTTTTAGGCCATAATCTAGTTTTGCGCATTAAGTTAATTCGCATTTTTGGATGGAAACATAGCCAATGACTGTTACTAATATGTAAACTAAACGTTACTTCGTTATGAACAAATGATGAGTTAAAGCATGCGCTAATCATGAACTGAGTTTAACCACAAAATGAGTGAATAATGGCTATCTCAAACACTTGTTAGCTCAGGTTTGATCATTAATACATTAACCATCACTTTAGTTAAGTAAAAATAAGTGTTTCTTACTTATCTTGTAGGCTGAGTTACTGTTTCCTGACCGATGAAAGTTGTTCTGCTGTGGCTTCAGCTCTGAGATCAAACCCATCACACCTGAGAGAGCTGAACCTGAGTGAGAATCAGATAGAAAACACAGGATTGAATCACTTGTGTGACATACTGATGAATTCCCAATGCAAACTGGAGAGACTGAGGTGAGGAACATCATACTTTAAGTGCATGTTATATGGATTTACAATGATTTCTAATTAAGCTATTTTTCCTGCCCTTGGTAGTGTGAGTTACTGTGGCATTACGGACGTTTCTTTTTTAACTCGGTCTTTGAGAAAAGCGAAAAAAGTGCTGGAGTTTCTAAAAGAGCTTGATCTCAGGTTTAATAACATTAAAGACTCACAGCAGCAGCTCATTGACGTGGTGCAACACTCAAACTGCAAACTAAGGTGGGTACACTCCCTATATTTCCTCTGATGTGTGAGCTAAAAGCCCAAGCTATCATTGTCTTATTACAACACGACCAACAATATTAGTAACAATAAAAAGACTTCATCGCAAATACAGATGAAGTACAGTCACTTTTAGTTAGTAAAAGATAACCATTTGACTTAAAGGGGACCTTTTTGAGCCCTTTTTACAAGATGTAAAATAAGTCTCTGATGTCTCTAGAGCAGAGATGCCCAGAGTAGGGCCCGCGGGCCAAAGTTGGCCCATTGTAACCTTTCATTTAGCCCACCATCCCATGTGACAACCTTTTTTTTTGGTTGTTTGTTTATTGTTGAGCTACAAGAAAGCAAACTGAATTAAATATTTTCAAATAAATGTTAATAAAAGAATATCCTCGAGCCCGGGGCTCCCTCCCGTTTAAAGGGCGAGAGGAGAGTTTGAGCTCAGGTAAGTCTTGAGAACTCCCCCCGCTTGTCAACGTGCTGAGATATATCTGACAAGAGTTGCCTTAAGAGGCTATTTAAAGTAGTCGATTTACTTTGTATGTTTTTTGGACGGTGGGAGGACATCGGAGAACCCGGGGAAAACCCACACGAACACAGGGGGAACATGCAAACTCCACACAGAAACACCGACTGGCTCGGGAAGAGGCCGAACCAGCGGCGTTCTTGCTGTGAGGCAACTGTGCTAACCACTGGGCCACCGTGCCGCCCTATAAGAGAAGGGGAGGAGTTGGGGTGGAAGGGGGGATTCTTCAAGACGAAGATAACTGGAGTGAAAAGCTCTGGTAATTTATAGTGTGTCAGGATTCGTCTGATTGGTGCATTGTGCTGATCTGATGTGGTACCAGCTGTGTTCAATCATAAGCACGTGATCCTCTCGAAATTAGTTTATAAACCCCACATGGTGAGCAAATCAAGGCAAAAACTAGTGTACCCCAATTCAGTTATAAATGAGATTGTTTTTGTTTTTACTGTATTAAGTTTATTATAAAATGTAAAAAATATATGCTGTATTAGTTAATATAAGGCAATGGTTTCTAGTTATTTTTAAATAGTATTAAATAAATAAGGAAATTACTCATGGCAACTCTTTACCTTTGGCCCACTAGCCTCAATCAAGTTTGGTTTTGGCCCTTCATGAGAAAATGTTTGGGTCCCCCTGATCTAGAGTGTGTTTCAGCTCATAATATCACACTAATAAAGTTTTACATCTCTCTAAAACTGACCCTTTAAGACAAATAGTGCCATTTTGGTGATTGTCGCTTTAAATTGAAATGAGATTGTGCTATTTCAGATGAGGGCGGAGCTATAAACACTTATAGTGGCAGATTCGAAAACAAGACTAACGTCCTATGCTAATGCAGCTAGCTCTCTGCAACTCTCACCACTGAAGCTAAGCAGGGCTGCGCCCGGTCAGTACCTGGATGGGAGACCACATGGGAAAGCTCGGTTGCTGCCGGAAGTGGTGTTAGTGAGGCCAGCAGGGGGCGCTCATCCTGTGGTCTGTGTGGGTCCTAACGCCCCAGTATAGTAAAGGGGACTCTATACTGCTCAGTGAGCGCCGTCTTTCGGATGAGACGTTAAACCGAGGTCCTGACTCTTTGTGGTCGTTAAAAATCCCAGGATGTTCTTCGAAAAAGAGTTTAACCCCGGCATCCTGACCAGATCTGCCCATCATGGCCTCCTAACCATCCCCACAACATAATTGGCTTAATCACTCTGTCTCCTCTCCACCAATCAGCTGGTGTGTGGTGTGTGGTCTAGCGCAATATGGCTGCCGTCGCGTCATCCAGGTGGATGCTGCACACGGGTGGTGGATGAGGAGATTCCCCCTATTGTGTAAAGCGCTTTGAGTGTCTAGAAAAGTGCTATATACTATATAAATGTAAGGAATTATTAATGAGGGAGAGATGGTCCTAGTGGGCGGGGCTTTCTCCCTCTGATGATGCATACAAAAGGAGAATGTCAATCAAAGTGTTTCTGCAGACTGTTTTTATCAAGTTTGATTATAAAAAATAGATTTAATTAATTGTTTACCATTAGAAGCTGGTTATATTCCCACACTGCTGACACACAACTGTGTGTAAACCCCTTATAAAAGTGACTTTTGCATAATAGGCCCCCTTTAACTAAAAAAAGACCCTCATACTGTAACAAACGTTTAATTTAGGGATGTCAAACTCTATTCCTGGAGGCCCGAAGCTCTGCACAGTTTAGTTCCAACCCTGATTAAACACACCTGATCAAACGAATTGAGTCCTTCAGGCTTGTTTGAAACCTACCAGTAAGTGTGTTGAAACAGGGTGGGAACTAAACTGTGCAGGCCTGCGGCTCCTCCAGGAATCAGAATCAGAATCAAAAAGAGCCTTATTGCCAGGTATGTTCACACATACGAGGAATTTGTTTTCATGACAGAGCTTCTACAGTGCGACAGAATTACAGAGACAGGACAAAAAACAGATAATAAATATATTTAAAAATAGAAGTAAGTGTTAAATGCAAATATACAAATGAACAAGTGGCAAATTGACATGTAAAGTGTGTTGTTAAATAAGTGTGTGTGTACGAGTGTATAGCAAGTAGTGATGTTGGTTCCATGATTATTATCATCATCAAGTGTTCATGAGATGGATTGCCTGAGGGAAGAAGCTGTTTCTGTGTCGGGCTGTTCTGGTGCGCAGTGCTCTGTAGCGTCGGCCAGAAGGTAACAGTTCAAAGAGGCAGTGTGCTGGGTGTGAGGGGTCCAGAGTGATTTTGGCCGCCCTTCTGCTCG
This sequence comes from Danio albolineatus, assembly GCA_903798035.1. NCBI lineage: Eukaryota > Metazoa > Chordata > Actinopteri > Cypriniformes > Danionidae > Danio > Danio albolineatus. Next base: position 155,345 of record CAIGQQ010034670.1, read on the forward strand.
CTCTGGATAAGTACAGTTCTTGGAAAGTAGGGAGGGTTGTACCAATGATTCGCTCAGCAGTCCCAACTATTCGACGTAAAAAGGAATTAAGTTTGACATGCCTGGTTTAATTGTAAGCCAATTTACGCACAGCTTTTTTTAGTTGACTCAACTTTTAACCTTGACTCGATTTAAGTTGAGCTTAATGTGTTACACATTGTTTCTTTTATGAAATGTAAATGTTTTCGTTTGTTACAGGCCACAATGACAATGTTCTTATTTGATTTTTGCAGCATAGACATCGAGGAGACAAAAAGCATTGGTGAGCGGATTATGTGCTGGTTTTAATCCAGACATTAGGATTGTCATTATCAGGTGCGGATCATCACAAGACCTTCACTATAGTGTGGTATCTACAGGAAGAAGGAACGCCTTTGATGATACAAACGTAAACATTTAATAAACGATTGTTAGTAGCAGTTATGTGTTAGTAGCAGTTTTAAGACTTTAGGGCCCAGTTTCACAAAACGGGCTTAGCTTAAGCCAGGACTGGACCTTAGTTAAATTAGGCTATTTAAGGCACATTTATAAAAACGGCCTTAGAAAAAAATACATTACTGGTGTGCACCTGGAGACAGAAAAATGACATATTTCAAGACATCTCACTGCAAGTTATTTTCAGCTGAGACAGCTCAGACATTCAATTTAATCCATGACTAGCCTTAAACCTTATTTGTGAAACCGGGGGTAAGTTTTAGGACAACTGCGTCAGGATTTCTATATTTAGGGATCCAAGCATGGAAGGTTAAAGATTTATTATTATTATTATACTTAGCTGATGATTGATTATAAAGCTTGTTTGGCATGCTGTCCTGGGAGAGAGCCCTAAGCTCATAAGATCCTCGAGCTTGTGGCTCCCTCCCGTTTGCAAGACGAGAGGGGAGTTTGAGCTCAGGTAGATCTGGAGAACTCCCCTGCTGTAGTAGCTAATGAACAGATAGTGATTGCTATGAAGAGATAACTACTTACTAGGAGCATGTTTATGTTGCCGATTTGGATTAGTCAATTAACTTAAGTTGCATGTTTTTGGATGGGGGGAGGAAACGTTTTTGGAACCCTGGGGAAACCCACATGAGCACAGGGAGAACATGTAAACTCCACACAGAAACATCTGCCGGCTTGGTAAGGACTAGAACCAGTGACGTTCTTGCTGTAAGGCAACAGTGCTAACCACTGGGCCACTGTGCCACCCATCTAGAAAAGGAGGAGGAGTAGGGGTGGAAGGGGGGATTCTTCAAAATGAGATGGAACTTTGGGTATTTATAGTGGCTTAGGAAAAATTTGTGCAAGCAACCATCTGCACGTGAGCCTCTTCAAATTAGTTTATAAATAAACTTCACTTCTCCCTTACACTGATCCTAGATGTGGAGTTTTGGTGACTGTCACTTTAAATGCAAATGAGATGTGCTCTTTTCAGAAGAGGGTGGAGCTATAAATGACTGTGTGTCAGCATAGTGGCAGATTCAAAAACAAAACTAACGTCCTATACTAATGGGCTTTAAGCCACGATAAACTTCGGGGAGAACTTGCAAACTCCACACAGAAATGCCAACTGACCCAGCTGGGACTCGAACCAGTGACCTTCTTGCTTAAAGGCGACAGTGCTAACCACTGAGTCACTGCGTTGCCTTCATATCTTCATAATTTTATTGAATATATATGGCTTTAATATTCTTTATGAGTTTACATTTTAGGTGCCAAGGTGGCAGAGTGAGTAGCACGTTCGCCTCACAGCAAGAAGGTCGCTGGTTCGAGCCTCGGCTGGGTCAGTTGGCATTTCTGTGTGGAGTTTGCATGTTCTCCCCGTGGTTGCGTGGGTTTCCTCCGGGTGCTCCGGTTTCCCCCACAGTCCAAAGACATGCGGTACAGGTGAATTGGGTAAGCTAAATTGTACGTAGTGTATGAGTGTGAATGAGTGTGTGTGGATGTTTCCCAGAGATGGGTTGCAGCTAGAAGGGCATCCTGCGTAAAACATATGCTGGATAAGTTGGCGGTTCATTCCGCTGTGGCGACCCCGGATTAATAAAGGGACTAAGTCGATAAGAAAATGAATGAGTTTACATTTTACTCATTTATTTTGTGGCTACGCATCAAAAGTTTTTAATCTGTATACAATTAATCATAAATGTGTGAATCACTACGACTCTTGTACAATCAGATTTGTTTTTCTTTGCCATATAATCGATGTAATCATTGAAACGTTCACATAATGTGCTTTTGTTCCCTGTGTTGGTGCTGTGGGTTAGTCTTTTCTTGCGCCGCTAAAATGTATCACAGTTTGTTCTGTATCGCAGTTTATTAATCTGATTCCAATTTGTAAACGAAACTCAATTAACCAATTAAAGCTGATTAAATCATTGGTTTTGTTTTGTATTTAATTTAAATACAGTGCATCCAGAAGTGTTCATAGCGCTTCACTTTTTCCACATTTGTTTATGTTACAGCCTTTAAGCCTTGTTCCAAAATGGATTAAATTCATTTATTTCCTCAACATTCTACAAACAATCCCCCATAATGACAATGTGAAAAAAGAGTTTTTGAAAGTGTTGCAACTTTATTAAAAATAAAAGACCTGAAGAATCACATGTGAATCAGTTTTCACAGCCTTTGCTCAATACTTTGTTGATGCTCCTTTGGCAGCGATTACAGCCTCGAGTCTTCTTGAATATGATGACACAAGCTCGGCACACCTGTCTTTGTGAATTTTTGCCCATTCCTCTTTGCAGGACCTCTCAAGCTCTATCAGGTTTTGATGGGAAGTGACAACGTGCAGCCATTTTCAGATCTCTCTAGAGATGTGCAATAGGATTTAGGTCTGGGCTCTGGCTGGGCCACTCAAACACATTCACTGAGTTGTTGTGAAGCCTCTCCATTGATCTTTTGGTGGTGTGCTTTGTGTCATTGTCCTGCTGGAAGATGAACCGTCGCTTGAGTCTGAGGTCAAGAGCACTCTGAAGCAGGTTTTGTATTGTGCATTTCTGTATTTATCTTTCCCTCAATCCTGACTAGTCTTTCTATTTCCTGCTGCTCAAACATCTTGAGAACGATCAGTGGAGACAGAATGTACCCAAGCTCAAATGAAAGCTTCAGGGCAAAGGCTGTGAATACTGATGTACAAGTGATTCTTCAGGTTTTTTATTTTTAATAAAGTTGCAACAATTTCAAAAACTCTTTCCACGTTGTCATTATGGGGGATTGTGTGTAGAATGTTGAGGATATAAATGAATTTAATACATTTTGGAATAAGGCTTTAACATAAAAAATGTGGAAAAAGTGAAGTGCTATGAATACTTTCTGGATGCACTGTAGATTATTTTAAACATCCTACCCTTTCACTACGCTTTTTTTTGGTGGGGACAACATATTTGTAGCTGTGTCAGATTCAGTTTAGCAAATTTCAGATTCATTCGTGATCAGATGTCTTGTGAGGCCGCCCTAATATATTATCACTCCATGATCATATCTCATATCACCAGTGGTGTAAAGTAACTAATTACAAATACTCAAACTACTGTAATTAAGTAGTTTTTCTCAGGAATTGTAATTTACTGAGTAGTTTTAAAAATGTGGACTTTTACTTTCCCTTGAGCACATTTTTAGTGCAGTATCGATACTTTTACTCCACTACTGTCCTTCATCCTGCAGTCACTGCTGTATTTCTGTCTTTCTTGTCTATGGTCATTGTCTACAGTAGAAAGATCAGTCCTGTGATTCCTGTCCAATTAAAACACACATAGAAAGTAAATTGCATCATACTGAACAACCTCAAGACATGGGCGCTTTATAAACGCAGCAAACCTTTGGGAAACATTAAAAATGTCCAAGAAGATGTTCAAAATCTGCACACGCAATGATCCAGAGACTGTTTATAGACTGCATGTGACTGACAATGATGGATGTCGACTGGATGAGGACTGAAATCACCAAACAGCCTTAAACAATCACTAATGGAACGAATAAAGAATGTAAGGAAGGGCCAAATAAAGGAAGGACCGAACAAGGAATGGAAGGAAGATTCAAAGAACCAAATAAATGAAGGAAGGATTCAAGGAAGGACTGAACAAACTAAGGAAGGAAAGAAGGAACGAACAAAATAATGAATAAACAAAGGACCTAATGAAGGAACAAAAATATGAAAGAAAGAATGAGCAAACAAATGAAGGGAGGAAAGAAGGAAGGACCAAACGAATGAAAGAATAATTCAAGGATGGACTGAACAAACTGAGGAAGGAAGGAAGGAATAAACGAATGAATGAACAAAATGACCTAATGTAGGAAGGAACAAAAATATGAATGAACGAACAAGTGAACGAAGGAGGGAGGGAACAAATACTTGGAGGAGGGTTGAAAGGAACGAACAAAAATAGAAAGATTTCTAAATACATCACATGTTGTTTGTGCAGGGATGTGTAAACGTAACATTCTGTTAACGCATCGACTTTTTTACAGCGTAATACTCACTACTCACTACACATAAGTACTTTTGAAAGGGCTACTTTTTACTCATACTTTGAGTAATATTTCCTACAGATACTTTTACTCTACTTGCACTACATTTTTGGGCAAGTAATGGTACTTTTACTTGAGTATGATTTTTCAGTACTCTTTCCACCACTGCATATCACTTATTGTTTAACCACTTGGTCCCAAGCTAGCATCACTACTTTGAAGCCACTTGAATCATTGTACAAACAAGCCCTAAAACCCTTGACAAGAAGTCAGCTCAATATCACCATTGTTCAATATTAAAAAAAATATAATCTGCTTAGTTGGGAAAATTTTATTAAATACGTACATATCCGTTTAATGTTTCAGACTTTACATAACCCGACTTCACCACTAAATCAGTTTGTGAACGTTAGAACGACTGCTCACCGAACTACTAGAGGTGGTGAAAGAGGGGATTGTATTATTCCTCTCAAAAAAAGCAAATTCAGTCAGTCGGTATTTTCAGTGAAAGCTGCTAGGGAATGGAGCTCCATCCCACCAACAATTAGAAGATCACTTACTTTTCCTTCTTTTCAGATTCATGTTAAAAATTGGTTGATGACAAATCAGCATTGTCAGCATTAGTGCTGTATTTCCTGACACTTATTTGTATTATTTATTCATGGCTTTTGTCTTTTTCTGCTGCCATCAATCTGTTTCAGATTTTTTACTCTTTTTACTGTATTTTATATATGATAATGTATTCGATGTCATTATGCTGCGTATGCTTCTATTTTAGGTGTGACTTTTTTTAAACAGTCTGTTAGGGGTCTACAGATGAAAAATAGCCATTCTTGGCTAATTCTGGCACATTTTAAAGTAATGTTTATTAATGTGCATTGACCCTGTAAACAAATAAACTAAACTAAAAAAAAAAAAACAATTATTTCATGTTGAATCCACTTAAAATTGTGAAAATTAGTAAGTTAACTTAATTCCTTCTTGTTGTCCCAACACAAGTGGTCATGTGGAACCCAGCATTTTTAAAAACAACCAGTAATAGTGTGTCAAAGTGTGTTGTGTCTGCAATGTTTGCTAGGACTTTTATCAAAGACAACACCACCATCGTGTGGTTATTTTATGAAATAGCACGTAAAGCAGATATAATTATTATTTTAACGATTTTACTAAAATAATTATACTCTAATAAATATTTTTACTCCAACATTACATATTTACGGGGCCACGGTGGCGTAGTGAGTAGCACGTTCGCCTCACAGCAAGAAGGTCGCTGGTTCGAGTCTCGGCTGGGTCAGTTGGCATTTCTGTGTGGAGTTTGCATGTTCTCCCCGTGGTTGCGTGGGTTTCCTCCGGGTGCTCCGGTTTCCCCCACAGTCCAAAGACATGTGGTACAGGTGAATTGGGTAAGCTAAATTGTCCGTAGTGTATGAGTGTGAATGATAATGTATGGATGTTTCCCAGAGATGGGTTGCAGCTGGAAGGGCATCCGCTGCGTAAAACAAATGCTGGATAAGTTGGCGGTTCATTCGGCTGTGGCGACCCCGGATTAATAAAGGGACTTAGCCGAAAAGAAAATGAATGAATGAATGAATGAATTACATATTTACACATAAATAATAGGTAGTACCAGAAATATGCAGATTGGTAATAAGTTGGACAGTTTCACATCTCACAGAGTTGGCATGCATGTTATTTGGCAGGATGTAAATAGTATGACAATATTTATTTTAGTTAAACATGTGTAATTAAATATAATAATAATTTATTTATAGGTTAAATATAAATAATGCAGCTATGGAAGCCATGAAGCAGTCACTTGAATTGTTATGTATTTATGATTTATAGTTTTGTGTTTGAGTTTGTTTTATCCTCTAAATGTATGAGGGCATTGATCCTAATTTAAAATAAAAATGGTGTCATAGAGCATGACCATGCTGAAAAAAACAAACAAAACCTAAGCTTAGCTGGTTGGCTGGTTTTAGCTGGTCGACCAGCCTGGTTTTAGAGGGGTTTTGGCCATTTCCAGGCTGGTCTCCAGTCTTTTCCAGCCTGATTTTAGCTGGTGGTCAGGCTGGGAAATGACCAGGTAAATCCAGCTTGACCTGGCTAGGCTGGTCAAGCTTGTTTTAGCTGGTCATCTCCCAGCCTGACCAGCTAAGACCAGGTTGAAAATGGTTGCAAACCAGTCTGGAAATGGCCAAAACCCCTCTAAAACCAGGCTGGTTGACTTGAAGCTGTTTTTTTCAACAGGGATTTCTTGCACAAAATAAAAAAAGGGCTGATTTGAGGCGTTTACATTTTAAGATGACACAATAGAAATGTTTTAACTTCAAAAGAGTTTCAGTCACAACCAAATGGAAACATTAACATCTTTCTGAAACCAAACTAAAAGAAAATCATTGACTATACGAGCCCTACTCATTGAAAATTATGTGAGGAACTACTTTCTTATACTTTCTTACATTCTTGCCAGGGCCGGAGTAATCAATGAGCCTTATGGGCACAGGCCCAGGGGCCCGTGCGCACTTGGGGCCCCTGCGAAGGGGGAAAAAATAAGCCAATTTTGGAGCGTCGATTTAGGCTAAGCGGATATAGCGCACCTCGTTGGAATAAGGAAGACGTTATGGTAACGTTATATATGAGCAAGCTAGCATTAACCAGGCAGAAGAGGCTAGCGCTGCGCATACTGGATTCGTCGTAGACCTATCAGAGAGATCGAGAGAGAGAAAGGCTCTGAAGAGGAAATATACAGGAGAGGAAAAGAGGTATAGTGTGTAATTTTGGATACTTTCAGGTTTATAATCAAGTTGACCTCTGCTGTTTGCCTACTCTTCATCGCAAGGAGAGTAGAGAAAAGACAGGAGAGGAGTAAAGAGACAGTAAATCATTAATAAGTGTGTGCATTATGGAAGACTATGGATCGGAGAGGCATTATGTGTTATATACCATGCCAATAATATGCTTTATAAGTTTGTATAAGTTACACATTAAAAATACCCTTTAAATATATATATATGTAGTACTGCTTCAGTGAACTTGAACATGTATACTAAAAAAATACATTTTCACTAGTTTTATTAGGATTTTTATTCAAAGCATGCTTTAAATGCTTTAAAAAATAAGTTACATCTTTGTAAACTATAAATATATGTGCTTTATATTATTTATTTAAAAATGTGGGCAAGAAATTATACATACATTTTATAAAAAAATTATTATTTGATTCTTATTTTTCAATTCAACTATAGGGGTGCGGCCGGGCAGGGGGGCCTACAAAACAATGTGCTCAGGGGCCTCTGAGTTCTTAATCCGGGCCTGATTCTTGCCTTCATGTATGACATTGAAATGATTCTAAACATATGAAAAAATAAACATTTACATATTTTGCTGTGGTTGCCGAACATTTCAGTTGTTCATAAACACAAATGCAGCTCATATAGAAGATCAGGAAGATCATCGAGGAAACAGGCGGAAGTCAATCGGCTCAAGAGGAAACTTCCTCAGATTGTAGAGTTTTGAAGCGCGACGCGAACGGAAATCTCCGTTTCCACCATCATTAGTCAAAGTTTCTCAATTCCAACGCAGAGAACGGACTTCTTTCTTATGAAGACTGGACTTGCCAGATCACCTCAGACGAACGAACTCGGGAGAACAGAACGCGTCCTGTGAGAAATGAGATGCTGCGTACTTCCTAATGGTGATGTGACCCTCACGCGTTTTTAAAGAGCCCCTATTATACATTAAAAAGGGTCATATTTTGGTTTTGGGGGTCTCCAACAGCAGGCTAATATGCATGCATGGTCAAAAAACACTTTCATTGTCTTATAATCTGCATTTATTTTTACCTCATTATCCCAGCGACTCCTATATGAGTCGTTCAGCGATTCATTTATTCCAAAACCCCTCCTTAGCGCGATGCTAAACTGCGCTGATTGGTCCGATGACCCAGTCTGTTGCGATTGGTCGACATCATTCAGCACGAGAGAATGCCCACCACGGCTTATCAATATTGAAGTAGTCATAGTGTGTGCGTGAGCATATCTGCTAACACTCGTTTTTCCCGGGAGTCGCACGTATTTTAGACACCTCACCCCCGAAACTAACCTCCCAGCATATCACTTTATTCTTAACCAGAAGTAAAAACAGTGACACACATGGAGTATTAATGCACACAGCGGCAAAAGCTGAACCATTATGAAACAGGACTGCCGCATGTGTGTAGGAGAGCTGATGTAGCCATAGCAACGACAAACAGCAGAGGAACACGTTTATTTTCTGCAGAAATAAACCTCAACCACTGACTCTTCACAGTCTCATCTCTGGTTCATCTGCACACTTCCAATAATATCCAGCTGAGCACAGTGCTCTTCTCTGTGTTGCCAGATGTAGGTGACTGATTCCAGCCCAAACCCTCTCCAAAAGGTTTTTACCTGCACAATCAAATTCAAAACCACCCATTCTGGCAACCTTTGCTTGCGGCTGTTGTTTGTGGGCGGGGTTGGGGGTTTCGAATCTCTCGGGGCTGCGTGCGCACAAATGGGCGGGGCTTATGTTTTGTGTAACCACGGCGATTTGTTTGAGGAACTATGAGTCGACTCTTTTATAGATGAATCAATAGTTTCAAACACTGTGCACTTTCAGATTTAAGATTCTCAGCTGGACATTTCACTTCACTTACAGCTGTGTTACACACTGCATAAAGATCATTTTCAAAAACCCATAATGGGGCTCTTCAATGGAAATTATTTAAACATTAAAGCATTTATACAACGATTTATTGTTTTCCCCCTTTTCAAAATATATAATATGCATAAAGCCTTCATAAATATACGTTGCACAACACAAATAAAACAGATTTTAATACGAATTTGAGCAAATAAACACCCTTAAACTGTTTATTCTTTAAGTAGGATTTTCATGGAAGTGTTTATATACACCGTCTCATTTAGGGAAACTCCTTAGGTAAATAAGTATATCTCCGAACTTTAATAATAAATTTCTATAATATGCTGCGCTTCCCACCTCCAGTCGCAATGACTTCTGGGACTTCTAGAGCGAGTTCGGTGCTCAAGTCTGCATCGGTGCGTCCTCGATATCAAGAACACATCCGGGAGCTTTCACACATCCTCCGTTCTTGCGGTGTTGAGTATTGGAACTGAACTTTGGCAGTGGATGATGACGTTACACGAGAACACGAGGACGCAAGATCGATGAAGAACACAAACAGCCCAAGTTCCCAGGATTCACAGTGTGCTGGATTGAGAAAGATGAGTGTGTTTGATCTGCATAAACACACACACACACACACACACACACACGATCAGGTCTGCTCACTGGAGAACCATCAGACGAGCAGAAACACAAACACTGATCTCCGCAGAGCAGCTCATTACTGCCGTTAATAATTGATCGTCATTCTAGCGTTAGCTAATTGCATCTTTTAGCGTGATGGATTAGCCTGCGTGAGAGAATCATGGGTAATTACACTCAATCCTCCTCTGTGTTTCTACACGGAGGATCAAAGGCATATGGAGGAAAAGATGGCCGACACGAGCGCAGGCTAATGAAAATTTCATCTTTTCAGTAGTTTTTTTTAACTGTATGCTAAGTGTGATGCTGTTAGCTAGCTCTTAGCTTGTAGCATAACTCCTTTTTAAGTGTGCAGCTTAGTTTGTACATCATTTGTACATTATATTGTATTTTTAGTTTGTATTTTGACCCAAAATAGTTTCCAATTAGCTTCACTAGTTACAACCATCACAATTTGAGCTAAAGTCAAGCTAAGCTTTCCAAAGGGAAGACAAGATATCAGCAAAATATGACAAAAGAGGACTTTAGATGTGTAATTTGTTAATATTTTATTCAATCAGGCCTAAAAAAAATGTATCAATATTTACATTTACTGGTTTTAGTATTGGTTATTGGTTTCCAAATATACAGAGTCATGGTACTGAGCAAAGTGGTTTATCCCTAAAAATGCATTTGCTGCGTCCCGATTCGCATACTATCCATCCAAAATAGTGTTTGAAAATAGAATTAGTATGTCGTAAATCGTAGTATGTTGAAATGAGTATGCCAAAGGTTCCCGGATGGTTTACTATTTCTGTTAAAAGATTAAAGTGTAGCTGCATCCTAAATCACATACTTATGCACTATTCTACGCCATTTTGAAGTATAAATAGTGTCAGTAGTGCGTTCACACTGAAAACTTTAATTAATAAGTGCACTTTAATTACCCGGATGATGCACTCATTCCACCTGTAAAATGAAGTGTGTAATGATGGACACTTCACGCACTCAACGACCGCAGCTTTGCGCACGTGGCGGAAGGGGCGGAGCTATCGGGCGCACATGTTGGATAACTTTATTTATTTTGGATTGTGAAAGCAAAATTCTCCTGAGAGTGATTATAGCGCCTCCCGATGGTGAATGCGGTTATACTCATACAGGTATTATTTGGTATTTTTGTCATTATTTAATTCATTTGGCAACGGTTGAACGTCATCAGGGAGACAGTTTGAACTTCCGCTTAGAAAAAAAGTCATTAGTGCTTCATTTGGGACGACACTACATACATATACTGTGCTGTTGAGTGTGTAAGTGCATAAGTACATAGTGCATAAGTGCATAGTGTGTCATTTGGGACGTAGCTTGTGGAACCATTCATACTCTAACATCTGATATTACCCACAGTGCATTGCGTGTTGGACGTGAATTCGACTGGAAGTACAAATGCGGGTAAAAAGTGTAAACAAACTGCAAACATGATGGACGCGCGAGACAAACCATCAAGTGAATGACTTTTAATTAATATCTAGCTCACTGGAAAATACTTAAATCTCGTTGTCTGTGTTATATTTCATCTGCAACAACAATACTGAACTTATATAAAGACGTGTTTGGACATTAACGTCTGAATGCAGAATTATCCAAACACCTGAGGAGATTTCTCTGCATTAAAAGACTCATAAATGGGAGATTAACCTGTTGCTGCTTCTCCAATAAGGTCGGAAATTGAATATTAAAGAAATGTGGATGATGTGTGGATTATTGACAGGGCTCTTAACAAAGCGACACATCGATCTGTTAACGAGGAAGTAGAACGTCCCAAAGCTTGCATACTCTTCTGTTGCACACTCAAAAGCATATCTTTAAAAGTAAACACTTCTAGGGCGTAGTGTATGTATGCGAATTGCGACGCAGCAACTGTCTTGTGCAAAGACCCCGCCCCCCAAACTTTATCATTTAATCTTAAACCCCTCCCTCCCCAGCACTTTTCATCACCCAATCCTAGGCCAACGGGTGTATCAAGCCCCGCCTATTTTTTCAACCATTAATAACACCATGCAAGGAAGTAGAACGAGTTCATACCTGTCAACATTGGGATGTGAAAATAAGGGATTTTATCTGAATCAAATGAATGAATCTAATTCATTATGATTTTTTGTTTAATTAAATTAAATAACAGAGGTGGCACTTTAAAACACATTAGAATAACGTTATATTGAAAGCATTCGATTGCTTTCCTAACTTTTTATGCTCATTTAGGACAAATTAGTTGTGTTTGGAAAAAAAACCTCAAGATTGACATCTTCAGATGTTATTATTATTAACTGTGTGTGTATGTCTGTTCAAACACGCACCCTAAACCCAGACTTTCACTACGCTGCATATCGCCTGTACAGAATCTGTTCGGGAAACAGAGTCTATCAATTACTATGGAGCGCGTCTGACAGTCACACATCGCTATATGACTGTTTTGAGGACTACATAGGAGGAGCGATGGCACCTGTAATAAAATAGAAAGGGAATCCCGCCGTTTTAATATTTATTTCAAAGTGTTTCATGCCTAAATAAACCGAAAGCACAGAACTGACTAACATTTAAGAGCAAGGGGCGGCCCCTGGTGGTTCGGCGGTATGGGCTGCGTATAGGGAGGATCAGCTCTTTAATGTTTGTTGCCACCCTTCAAAATACAGGAGAAATACGGGAAAACACCTTTACGGGATAATAGCGGGATAGAACTGTAAAATACGGGAAAATCCCAGGAAAAACGGGAGGGTTGACAGGTATGCGAGTTGCACATACTTGGGCTTAACAGTTCACAAAACATGGTTTATTTCAACATTAGCTGTGAAACAGTTGCAGATGAAGGACGATGCTGCTGATGTCAATTTAATTGTTTTTTACTTTCTCTCGTAAATCTTGCACACACTCTTGAGGAGTCGCAGATCCTGATTTCTGTCCCAAGTCAAAACACTGAACTGCTGTCCAGTTGGCTCTATATCTCGGGAAACCCACACACAAACGAGCACAAATCTTTTAAATGTAACCTTAAATCCGAAGACCTAAATGTACACCCGTTGACAGGGGCCAGCCAGATGCAAACCACCTCCCATTCCCCATTCTTCACTTTCGTCTGCGACAATCCCACGCAACATATCATCATAAATGTTGTCATAGGGCCCATACCGGCCAGCGGCGCCCCTGCCCGCTGATGATCTTCTGTTTGCTGTATCCACTTTGCTTAAAAAGACAAAAATCTCTAGCAAGGATTTGAGTACTTGAGAGGACGATTGGCCAAAGCGATCCAAACAGTCAGTACGATGCAACAATGCTTGAGTTTACATATGGTATAAATACAAGATAAGTATGACAACATAACTCATATTTCTCACGACGAATAACTGGCTTGTTGCGCAAGAAATGATCATCTTTGAAGCCCCAAAACACAAGACGGTTCCATTACAGGACCAGAGGTAAAGCAGAATCAGCTTTGCAGTCAGAGTTTTGATGACATTTTAAGGAAGTGTGTGGTCCTCATCGTCTTATCAGCAAGGAAACGTCTGGGAATTGAGCCAAAATGCCAGTTTTCCCTAAACAGTTTGCGAGTTTCTACTGCATCTTCTTACTGAGGCCATTAAGTGAACAATTTTGTCCAATTTTGTCAGCTCATTTATGACTTTAAATCACTTTCTAATGGTTTGTTTTTATGTGTGTTTTTTCAAATACACCCAATGGGTTAAAAAACATGTTGGCGGACATTGCTGGTCTCTATTATGCAAAGGCTCCACCGCCAAATTGACATCACCAAACACTTGCTTTTCAGTATCTTCTATTCAACCTACCATCACGTCTCCAATCATCCAATCACTGGCCAGTTGTTAAAACCGAGCCCCTACCAACTTTCCACTTCTGTTATACATTTTACAATAGCATACAAGGGCATCCCTACAAAAGTACATGGGATTTTACCACATCTACACAACACAGACATGCACTTCTTGAATGTTTCCAACTAGAGTTTCTTGACCAAATTGGCAGTTAGCAAATCTCTGCAAGGGTCGCATCAATGAGATTAAGATGGGATATGCACTACATTTAGTGTCACATTTAAATTGATATAGGAATAGGAATATTGTGGAAATGTGGATGATTGACAGGGCTCATAACTAAGCGACACATTGATCTGTTAACGAGGAAGCAGTACGTTCCATAGCTTGCATACTCTTCTGTTACACACTCAAAAGCATATATGTTTCCTTCAAAAAAAAGTACATACTTTTAGGGCGTATATGAATTGGGACGCAGCAACTGTCTTGTGCAAAGACCCCGCCCTCAAACTTTATCATTTAATCTTAAACCCCTCCCTCCCCAGCACTTTTCATCACCCAATCCTAGGCCAATGGGTGTATCAAGCCCCGCCCATTTTTAATCGCATTTAATCTTTTCATAAGACATTTGCTCATTACAAAAAGCAGAAGCTGGATGCATGGCTACATTTGGTAAATGTGACCAGATGCAGTGACATTCTGCTCAGGCGACGGCAAGTCCTCGTGTCTAGCTGGCCAGATGTAATCCAAATGGACGCAGTTTAAACCAAATGCATGGAACTTATCAGCATGGAAAAGTTGAGCGTATGTTTGGGAAGTGAGCCAAAACTGTAGAAATGTGTCCAATAGGAGTTTCTTGGCCAGGCTGGACCGTCAGCACCTCTTGACTGCGAGACATTTAATCATTACAGGAGTAGAAGCTACAAGCAAGTCTACATTTCCGAAACGGGACAAGATGCAGTGCTGTTCAGCACAGGTAAGGTCGTATCCTCTTGTCTGATTTTGGCAGGCACAATCCAAAAGGATGGAATTTTAACCAAGCGTGCGCTTCTCGTTGTGTCATCAGCAAGGGATAGGGGAGTGCATATCTGGGAAGAGAGCCAGAACTGGAAAGTTTCCATCAAATGAGTCCAGTCTGCAAGTTTCTGTACAATTTCTTTTCAAGTGCACATGTGCAGAGCTCAAACATGAGGTTCTTGAATGTGTCCAAGAATTTCTTGTCTGTTAACTAGAGAGGCCTCGGCCACTGAAGCTAAGCAGGGCAGACCCCAGTTAGTACCTGGATGGGAGAACACATGGGAAAGCCAGGTTGCTGCCGGAAGTGGTGTTAGTGAGGCCAACAGGGGGCATTTAACCTGAGGTCTGTGTGGGTCCTAACGCCCCAGTGTAATGAAGGGGACTCCCCAGCTAACAAATTTAGGTTGTGAGAACGTTCTCATAACGTTATCTGTAACATTCCGAGAATGTTGAAATGTCCTGTTTGCTTAATGTTACTAGAACGTTATTTATGGTTAGCATAACGTCCTTACATTGTTTTCAAAACCTAAATTTCCACCAAAATATAATGTTCTAAGAACGTTTATTTGTAACATTCCAATAACGTTGAAATGTCCAGTTTGCTTAATGTTGCTAGAACGTTTCTTTTTGGTTAGCATAACGTTCTTACAACATTCATAAAACCTACGTTGAGAACGTTCATCAAGTACAAATAACGTCCTGAAGACGTTCCAAAAACTTTGTTATAAGAACGTTTTTCATCAACATTATGAGAACGTTTATCAAGTACAAATAACGTCCTGAAGACGTTCAAAAAAACTTTGTTCTAAGAACGTTTTTTAACAATGTTACAAGAACGTTAACAATGTTATGAGAACATTCTAAAAACATTCCCATGATAACGTTCTGTGCGAACATGTTTGCAGCTTTTAAAGAACATTAGTGAATGTTCTGGGAACGTTCCCTGTTAGCTGGGTCTATACTGCACAGTGAGCGCCGTCTTTCGAATGAGATGTTAACCAAGGTCCTGACTCTTTGTGGTCATTAAAGATCTTTCGGAAAAAGAGTAGGGGGTTAACCCCGGCATCCTGGCCAAATTTGCCCACTGGCCTCTGTACATCATGGCTTCCTAGCCATCCCCACATCATAATTGCCTTCATCACTCTGTCTCCTCTCCACCAATCAGCTGGTGTGTGGTGTGCAGTCTTGTCACGATCACCAGCGATCTTTAGCCAGAGATCGCTGGTTAAAACACACACACTTCCGTGAACTACAAATCAGCCATGTTTAAGGACTACATTTCCAGTCATGCAGCACACACACACACTCCTGTTCCTTATCACGACTGATTGCGCGCACACACCACCAGAGGACTGTCTGAGACTGATTACATACACTACATAAGCAGCACATACACACTCAGTCATTGCTGAGTATTGTTATCTGTAGAAGTGACCTTACAACGCGTTTCCTTTGTTCCTGTTTTTTCTGTGTTTTTGATCCTCGCCTGTCTGTTTATCCTTGCCTACTACCAGCCTTGTTGACCTCTGCCTGTGCTACAACTACGATTCAGGATTTCCTGTATACATCTGTTTGCCCCTGTTGACCATTGCTATACTGACTTCACTTTAAAATTGCACTTGGATCCTCGCCTCCGTTGTCATCGACACTCCACCGTAACAAGTCTGGTGTAATATGGCTGCCCACATATTAACAGTCATCAGCAATAAAGATGACACATGACTAGGGCCACACGGAATCTGCGCGCGCAGAATTTCGCAGATTTCCGCAGATTTTTAGCCCATCATTGATTTTGTTTATTTACTGGTGTAAATGTGTTTACAATTATATTTACTCAGTTTTCTAATTAATTTCAGTAAAAATATTGATTTAATATTAGAATATTCATATGATTTATTTACAATACAGTTTGTAAAGTACTATTTTCTGTCTTTTAGAAGAGATTTTATACGAGAGACTTGCTTTGTTTACCAAATAAAGTGCATCTAATTGGATTCGCATTGTAAACATTAAATAAAAGTAAAAAAGGTATTACTTTTTATTTAATATATAATTTTTTTTGTTATGATATTCCTAAAATTGATCCGCATAAATCCGCAGATTTTTAACAAAATACTCCGCAGAAATAGCAAAAAATGTCCGCAGATTCCGTCTGACCCTGCACATGACCAACATTTGATGGCAAATCACACTCTATAAGACATTGAATCATTACAGAAGTTGAAATTACATGCATTTCCTTGACTGCAAATTGGAACAAGATGCAGTTGTTCTGTGAAAGTAGGGTGTATCTGTTTGTCTAGCTTTGGTCGGACATTATCCAAATAGCTGGCATTTAACACGTGTGTGTGTGTGTGTGAGAGTTTCATTGACATAACAAAAGGAGAGTAAATTTGGGAAGCGAGCCAAAACTGCAGCTTTCCTTAAAGGAGTTTAGTCTGCAAGTTTCTGTCCATTTTCTTCAATTCATCTCTTTTCAAGCACATGCAAGTCTGAATCTTAAATATACAGTAAACGTCTTCAACAAAGTTCTTGGCTGTCAGCACTTTTCTTAAAGAGAGAAAGGAACCAAAAGTGTAGAGTAGTCAGCATTTGAAGTGGATCACAACCCTTTGACCAAAGTCATACCATTGAACAAGACCCAATCTAGTCTTTTTAAAGATCGTTTTTGATCCACGTCACGTGTTGACTACTGTACGTATATCTGTGAATTGGGTTAAAACTGTACAGTGTACCTAGGATGATATCTACAATACAATACAATACAATACAATATTTATTTATAAAGCACATTTAAAAACAACCGAGGTTGACCAAAGTGCTGTACACAGGAGTACTAAAGACAGAGAAAAAAGCAGAATATAAGAAAAACATTTAACAAATAAAAGCAGTAAAACAATGATCAAGGAGTATTAAAAGCAAGAGAGAATAAGTAAGTCTTTAAAACAGACTTAAACACAGAAGTGGGGTTCCAGAGTTTAGGACCAGCAACAGCAAACGCTCGATCTCCACGTCTTTTAAGCCGCGTTCTGGGGACGGTGAGTAGATTGAGATCGTGGGATCTCAAGGTTCGAGAGGGGGTATACGGGCAAAGCAGATCTGTGAGGTACTGAGGAGCAAGATTATTAACGGCTTTGTAAACAAATAATAAAATTTTAAAATCGATTCTGTATTTATTAGGTAACCAGTGAAGTGCAGTTAAAATCGGAGTTATCGACTCATGCTTGCGGGTGCCAGAGAGTAGTCTAGCAGCTGCATTTTGTACCAGCTGCAGGCGAGAGAGAGTAGACTGAGAAATACCACAATAGAGAGAGTTACAATAATCCAAACGTGTTGTTATAAAGGCATGAATTAATGTTTGAAAATTTCTCTGGGATAAAAGTGGCTTTATTTTAGACAGTTGTCTGAGATGGTAAAAGCAAGATTTTACAACAGTACTCTCTAAACTATCTAAACCAAAACTGTTTATGTCCAATTGGCCCAAATCAGACACTTGCATGAGATCTTTTATTGTGTCACGATCAGAGGAAGGAGAGGGAGTCAGACGTAGCAAACAGTGTATTTATTACTGTGATACGGTTGACACAGGTAGCAGGTTCAGATAATAGACAGTCATAGGGTTAGGGATCCAAACAGTGGATAGCAAGTAACAGTCCCTTCCCTGAGTGGAGAACGATGATGAAGAGCTGAAGAGGAGCACAGGAGGGTATCAGGATGAGGTAACGAGCAGGCTAGGTGGATCGTGTCCATGTGTGATACTCGACAGTGTCTGAGTGAATGAGGGGAGCTTACGAAGGGAGTCCGGAGTGGGATCAGGTGGAGAGCTAATAGTCTGGTGATTGTGCACGGCTGGAGGATGGTCTGGGTGATTGTGAGTGATGAGCTGGGGACGTGACACATTGGTATCGTAATAGAGTCAAGATACAAGTCTACATTTACCAAACGAGGGAAGATGCAGTGGTGTTCTGCACAGGTAAGTCTATATGGCTTTGTTTGGACATTAACCTAAAGGCCCGTGCACACCGAGACGTTTTTTGCTCGCGTTTTCGGTCGCCGTTTGACGTCTCGAGACTAAATAAAGGCCGTCAATGTGATTGTGCACACCAACGCACAAAACGCCAGGCGTAAAAGCGTCATTTTTAAAGAAACGCCTCATGCTCGTTTTTTTGTTTTGACGCCCCGCGTCAAAACCTTCTCCACCAATCAGATCGGCACTTATGTTCATGTGTACGGAGCTGCTGAAGTTACAGTAAACACCACTTGGAGGCGCTCAAGCGCAAAACTGTCAATGCGAGCGCAGATGCCCAGAGGCGATATGAACGTGGAGCTGCTTACTACACTGGTGAACAATAATCATTTCTTCAACTCTAGAGCTGCTACTTGAACCAACCATGCTTTGCCGATCGCAAAAACAAGCGTGTAAACTTTCCTCTTTTCTTCTTCTGTGTAACAAGCGGGTGTCAGAAGCTTGGCGCCACCGTGTGTGCCATCTAACGTCAAGGAGTGATTTTGCATGCTCTTCTGCTCGACGCCAGAGAAAATCGCTTGAGCTTGAATGCTGAAAAAAGTCTCAAAAAACGCCGACGATAAACGCAAACGAAAAGCGTCTCGGTGTGTACGAGCCTTAACAGTCCTTTAAATTCTGTGTGCTCAGTATGCAAATTTCCATGTATGTTTCCCTAAAGGGTCTCTTTGGACATGGTCCCGGTATCCCATTGGGATGCGTGTTTGGTCCGAAATAAGACCTTTCAATGAAACATTTTGATTGTTACAGAAGTAGAGTCAGGATTTGTTCAATATGCATATACCTGTCTGGCTTTGGTTGAACATCACAGTTTTCCCACTGGAGTCCATTCTTTGAGCTTAATTGTTTCCTTAACAATGTCTATTGGTCACGGCCTCAGTGCCCCATAGGTCAGATATGTCATGTGGCCTAAATCCGACATTTTCATAAACATTCCCATTGTTACAGAAGTAGTTTTCCATTGTTAAATGAAGCTCAGGTATAGGTGCATCTGCTTGTTTGGCTTGGTTTTGGCCTTTGAATGAGACTTTTGGATGAGGCTTTTGTTGGACAGTATTTCCAATGGAGCCCAGTCTGCAAGTTTCCATGCATTGTTTTCTAAACAGCATCCTTAAAGCCACAGTTCCAGTGTCCCATTGGCCAGCTTGATGAATTGACCCCAATCAGACCTTTGCGTGAGATTTTTAAATGTTAGACAAGTACTGCTCTATTTTAAAGATCCAAGCGCATGGTCTAACGAGCATGACGGAGGTGTACTTAAGTCAAGAACGAATACACTTTTGCCATTTTAAGTATTGGAAAAACAGTTGTCACACCTTATGTATGGTCTAAAAGGTTTGTCTGTATTCCCTTAATAAGTTATGGGTGTTTTATGCGTGAAGTGCATTCAACTAATCAGACTATCATCTCCCATATCCTTTAAGAGCAAGTTGAGAATTCACTATTTACATGACGGATTTCGTTAGTGGAAAAACCGAACGCTGCACTGGTGAGGAAACGGATCTGCTCACGCACAGAATCTACATCTACAGAACGAGCCAAGTTCACCAAAGCCCCCTGAGGTGAAGGCAGCATGGAAGGAGGTAGCAGTTTTCATATTTATGTAGATGATGACAACCTTTTACATTTGAATCCTTTGTTTTTTCATAATTTACGTTGTTCGTGTGCTGCTGCGCATCCCTGTGTGTGTAATAAGCAAATTGTATGTGCGTTTTGGACCGGCTTATTACTAACGCACTCTTTAAATAACAAAAATATAAGAACTGCCACTGACTAGACAAGCTTTTAGTTGGTCAATGGTGCGGTCTACTTCAGATATCTCAAATAGCAATGCATCAACAATCCGCCTTAACCAGTGTTGGGTAAGTTACTTTAAAAAAGTAATTAATTACTAATTACTTAATCAATATTGTATTTAAAATACTTTTCTAATTACTGTGTCTGAAAAGTAACTTAATTACTCAATAAGTAACTTAACTTAATACTTCTTGAAATCCCTATAAACCTTGAGTGGACAAATAATAAAAATGGAACTCTGTAAATAATAAATACTTAGATAAAACATATGAGTCAAACATGAAATAGTTTAGCCTTTTAGTTTTCTGAATCATCTTTATTATATTCTATTTAAAAAAAAATCTATAATAATTACATGCATAATAATGTTTAGTATTCAACGTAACCTTCTTAAATATTATTCTGCATATCTATCGATCAGGCAGGATTAGGCAATCTTTACAAAAAAAGCATTATTTTTGGCGGTATTAGAATGAAAGCCCGTGCAGTTTGATCGGAAGTGGACAAAAGGCTTCAGATTAATACGGCATGTTTTTGAACTGGATTGTGTCTCTTGTTTACCTGTGATCCGATCGAGCAAAAGGTGTCTTATTACTCTGTAAACAGAGCAGCATCAGTCATGTTAAACTCGCCGACTCCCTCTGTCACATCTGCTAGTCATCCTAGCCTTTCTCATAGTAATCTTCATAGCCCATGTAAGGTGCGCGATAGCCTTGAAAAAGCCGCGCGCTACAGCACGCAGGCGCGCAATGAGGAAAAATAAATTGATTAATACTGTAA
This sequence comes from Danio albolineatus, assembly GCA_903798035.1. Classification (NCBI taxonomy): domain Eukaryota; kingdom Metazoa; phylum Chordata; class Actinopteri; order Cypriniformes; family Danionidae; genus Danio; species Danio albolineatus. Next base: position 176,564 of record CAIGQQ010034670.1, read on the forward strand.
TGTTCTTGTCTGGGAATATTTTCATTTGGTAAAACAGCCACTCGCTTCAGCTGAGTCCGACATCTTCCGCTTTATGACAAGCAGCAAACCGGCGCGCGGCGCTATCATACGCATCTGCACTACGATGATTTTAAAGATGAGTTTACTTTTACCTTTAGAACATAAATTAATAAAATTGTGTAAGATTATTCAGCGAGTTTAATTATTTTACAATGTAATGCAGGTACATTATAAGTTACTGTAATTAAAATACCTAAAAATGAACAGTAATTAGTTACTTTACTTTTTCAGTGGAAAAGTAATTTAATTACAGTAAAGCGTTACTTAGTAACGCGTTACACCCAACACTGGCCTTAACACACCTCCATTTCAGACCAACACGCCTATATGGCTATTTAAACAACATGGTGCAGGATGGGAAAATAATACCTGCACTGGGATGAGACTAGCATCATGCATTGCACCAAATATACGGCAGGCTCCGTAGAGTCAATATTTGCTAAACAGAGGTGTTCAACACAGGTAAAGGTGTATCCTCTTGTATGGCAATGTTTGGATTTGGCCGAATGTGATCGAGACGTTCAAGCGTTCCTCCAAGAGAGGCTCGTGTTAGTTTGCGAAAGGACGTAGAGAGCGTCGGGTAAAGGCTGACGATGGATCCGCGGGACCAGTCCATTTTGGGAGCGACTCGCTTCAGTATGGCACGGCGGAATAAGATGTAAACCCAGGGATCCAATACTTGATTTCCCGTCGCAAACCGAAGCCAGAGGAGCAGGTATCGAACATCGAGCTCGCCTCCCGACAGCACCGTCTGCGCAATAAACACCTGTTAGAGTAAAAACAAAGAGTATGTGTGAGAGAAACGTTGAACACGAGCCAACACTTGAACTCCACTCCATTAAATAAACACAATGACGTAAACACTGCGGTCCCGCCACGGCCTTTATCATCTCGACATGTTTACGAAAACGAATGGATTTCTGCAATGAGAATGTTTCATCTGGGGACAGTGTTTCATCTGGGGATGTTGGAGACACAGTTTCCAGGAACGTAATACTAACTTTCATCACGATGATGCTAAATATATCCACCTCAAATATGTTGCGGAACATTTACTAAATATTTTTATTATATATTATTATATTATATTTTATTATATATTTATTATATAATATATTTTTGTTTTATTTCATATTATGATGAAATTAAAAGTTATTATAGTGAGATACACAACACAAATAAATAGAGATGTTGGAAATAAAATACACTCAGCATGCTGAGTTTTGTGTTGTCGTTGTTGAGGCTTAGTGTGTATTTGTGCAAATTCCTGCAAAAGGGTTTGTTGTTACAGTATAATACAGCAAATACAGCAATAACGCTATAGTGAGCTAAGCACTTCTGAATCATTGACCTTTGCAGAGTGTTTACTTGACAGATTACCCATTCTGAAAAACACACACACATGGCATCTGGTGGAACGTGGCACGCAATTGCACACACTGCACGTTTCTGCTAAAATATTATAGATTGAATATTTATTGCTACAAAGGAAAAACGGGATACAATGTTTTAGCAATTAGCCATTAATTAACGTGGCTTTGTTTTATTAAATGTAAAACAATATCTAAAACTAATTAAAATTGATTTTGAAACATATTAATAACGGCAGACATTTAATTGTCATCATCTGTGTCTTCAATTTACCCATTCCACCACATCCAAAAGGTGCTCTATTGGATTGAGTTCTGGTGACTGTTGAGGCCATTTAAGTACAGTGAACTCATTGTCATGTTCAAGAAACCAGTCTGAGATAATTCACGCTTTATGACATGGTGCGTTATCCTGCTGGAAGTAGCCATCAGAAGATTGGGACACTGTGGTCATAAAGGGATGGACATGGTCAGCAACAATACTCAGGTAGGCTGTGGTGTTGACACGATGCTCAATTGGTACTAATGTGTGCCAAAAAAAATATCCCCCACACCATTACACCACCAGCCTGAACCAAGGCAGGATGGATCCATGCCTTCATTTTGTTGACGCTAAATTCTGACCTGGGCATCCGAATGTGGCAGCAGAAATGGAGACTCATCAGACCAGGTGACGTTTCTCCAATCTTCTACTGTCCAGTGTTGGTGAGCCTGTGTGAATTGTAGCCTGTTCTTAGCTGACAGGAGCGGCACCCGGTGTGGTCTTCTGCTGCTGTAGCCCATCCGCTTCAAGGTTGGACACATTCAGAGATGCTCTTCTGCAGACCTCGGTTGTAACGAGTTGAGTTACTGTTGCCTTTCTATCAGCTGGAACCAGTCTGGCCATTCTCCTCTGACCTCTGGCATCAACAAGGCATTTGCGCCCACAGAACTGCCCACAGCTGGATATTACCTCTTGTTCAGACCATTCTCTGTAAACCCTAGAGATGGTTGTGCGTGAAAATCCCAGCACATCAGCAGTTTCTGAAATACTCAGACCAGCCCGTCTAGCACCAACAACCATGACACATTCAAAGTCCCTTAAATCCCCTTTGTTCTCCATTCTGATGCTTGGTTTGAGCTGCAACAGATCATCTTGACCTTGTCTACATGCCTAAATACAGCATACAGTTGCTGCCATGTGAAGGGCTGATTAGAAATTTGTATATATATATATATATATATATATATATATATATATATATATATATACAGAATTATTAGCCCCCCTATTAATTTTGTTTTCTTTTTTAAATATTTCCCAAATGATGTTTAACAGAGCAAGGAAATTTTAAAAGTTATTAAAATTATTATGAAATGTGTTGAAAAAAATCTCTCCATTAAACAGAAATTGGGGAAAAAAATAAACAGGGGGGCTAATAATTCTGACTTCAACTGTATATGTAATGTAATGTAATGTAATGTGTATTTATATAGCGCATTTATCGTGTATGGCCATACACCAAAAGCGCTTTACAATCATGAGGGGGGGTCTCTCCACACCACCACCAGTGTGCAGCATCCACTTGGATGATGCGACGGCAGCCACAGGACAATGGCGCCAGTGCGCTCACCGCACACCAGCTATTGGTGGAGTGGAGAGACAGTGATAGAGCCAATTCGGAGGATGGGGATGACTGGAAGGCCATGATCGTAAGGGCCAATTGAGGGACTTTGGCCAGGACACCGGGGTTACACCCCTACTCTTTTACGAGAAGTGCCACGGGATTTTTAATGACCACAGAGAGTCAGGACCTCAGTTTAACGTCTCATCCGAAAGACGACGCCCACTGACAGCATAGAGTCCCCTTCACTTTTACTGGGGCATTAGGACTCACATAGACCGCAGGTTGAGCGCCCCCTGCTGGCCTCACTAACACCACTTCCGACAGCAACCTAGTTTTCCCATGTGGTCTCCCATCCAGGTACTGACCAGGCTCAGCCCTGCTTAGCTTCAGTGAGTAACCGCTCTTGGGCTGCAGGGGTGATATACGTATATGTCTGTCTGTCTGTCTGTCTGTCTGTCTGTCTATCTATCTATCTATCTAATACAATAGAATATAGAATATATATAATACAAATAAATACTAATAATTCTTAGAAAACAGAATTATTAGTATTTTAGTATATTAGTATCGAATTACATTAGAAAATACACTAATGAAGCTTTATTGTAATGTGTGACGAGTAAATCTATTATAGCTCTATTGTATCTATAGTAGTTAATATTTGTCTAAAAAGAATATATAAAAGCATTTGTAAAAGAAAATACATAATTGGTATTTAAAAAAAAAGAAAAATGCTTTAAATGTAAAACAGTGCTTTACAACCTTTAACAAAGAGGCTTTATTTGAAGGAACACCAGAGCGTATTTAATCCAGCACACAATTTGCAAACGTTAAGTTTCTGTTTTGTTATAAATACAGTACGTTGTGTGCATGTTTGCCGAGCACTTCCTGTTCTTCCCTTTAAACAGGAAATGATTTTGCCCTCAGTCTTATCAGTATTTCTCACACGAAACTCCTCAACTTGAGAAAAGCAGACAGTTTCCTGGGTGGAAAAGCTGTTTAGTGTGCTCTCTGAGGAAGGAAACGGCACCTGTGTACTCGTAGTGTTCACAGATAAACTAATGCTCAGAAACAGCGTCACGGACTGTTGAGGCGATTACAGGAGTGCTGTTTAATATGAGAGTTCACAGCAGATGCTGCGACATCTGGACCTGAGATGAGTCTGGATTTACAGAACATCACGTCGAGTACACTGAAACGACGTACAAGACGACTTTCTGCCTTTTTAGTGCACTTAAGGATGTTCCTACACAGTAAGCTGCATGTATAGGTGCATATATTAAGCACACTAGATTTCAAAATATTGTATGTTAAGAGTTTTCAAGATTTTACGAACAGTATTCATCCTTTAAAAGCTCCCTATTAGAATTTTTAAAAGCACATTCAATTTCAAACCCAATTTTCACATTTTAAAAGCTTTTTAGATGTCAAGAACAGCTTTCATTTTTAAAAAGCCTCCCACTAGATTAAAAATGCTCACTGCTAAATTTTAAGAGCTTTCAACAGCCATATCACCCCTGCAGCCTAAGAGCGGTTACTCACTGAAGCTAAGCAGGGCTGAGCCTGGTCAGTACCTGGATGGGAGACCACATGGGAAAACTAGGTTGCTGTCAGAAGTGGTGTTAGTGAGGCCAGCAGGGGGCGCTCAACCTGCGGTCTATGTGAGTCCTAATGCCCCAGTAAAAGTGAAGGGGACACTATACTGTCAGTGGGCGCCGTCTTTCGGATGAGACGTTAAACTGAGGTCCTGACTCTCTGTGGTCATTAAAAATCCCGTGGCACTTCTCGTAAAAGAGTAGGGGTGTAACCCCGGTGTCCTGGCCAAAGTCCCTCAATCGGCCCTTACGATCATGGCCTTCCAATCATCCCCATCCTCTGAATTGGCTCTATCACTGTCTCTCCACTGCACCAACAGCTGGTGTGTAGTGAGCGCACTGGCGCCGTTGTCCTGTGGCTGCCGTCGCATCATCCAAGTGGATGCTGCACACTGGTGGTGGTGTGGAGAGAACCCCCTCATGATTGTAAAGCGCTTTGGGTGTATGGCCATACACAATAAATGCGCTATATAAATACACATTACATTACATTACATTACATTTCTAGAGTTCAGGAACAGTTTTATTTTTTTAAAAGCTATAAATATATATATTTTTTTGTATTTTAAAAGTTTTTTTAGATTTCAAGAACAGTTTTCATCTTTTAAAAGCTCACTACTAGACACCAAGAAACAACTTTCGCATTTTAAGAGCTTTCTAGATTTAAAGAACAGTTTTAGCGTTCCTGAAAGCACACTAATATATTTCAAAAACATCTTTTAAATTTTAAAAGTTTTCTAGATTTCAAGAACAACTTTTGTCTTTTAAAAGCACAGTACTAGATTTCAAAACCAGCTTTCTACCAGTTTTTGTTTTTTTAAAACTCACTATGAGAAAGGCTAGGATGACTACGCAGATGTGACAGAGGGAGTCTGCAAATTTAACATGACTGATGCTGCTCTGTTTACAGAGTAATAAGACACCTTTTGCTCGATCGGATCACAGGTAAACAAGAGACACAATCCAGTTCAAAAACATCACATGCCTAAAAACACTAGGCGTCAAGAAACAATTTTCGTATTTTAAGAGTATACAAGGTTTCAAGAACAGCTTTCATTAAAAAAAGCCTCCCACTAGATAAAAAAAAACATTTTTATATTTTAAAAGCTTTTTAGATTTCAAGAACAGTTTTGGTCTTTTAAAAGCACAGTACTACACGTCAAGAAACAATTTTCATATTTTAAAAGCTTTTTAGATTTTAAGAAACAGTTTTTGCTTTCCTAAATGCTCACTACTAGACATCAAGAAACAACTTTTGCATTTTAAGAGCTTTCTAGATTTCAAGTTTCTGTCTCTTAAAAGCACAGTACTAGATTTCAAAACCAATTTTCAATTTTAAGGGTGTTCTAGATTTTAAGAATAGTTATCGCTTTTTAAAAACTCACCACTAGGCGTCAAGAAACAATTTCTGTATTTTAAGAGTACAAGATTTCAAGAACAGCTTTTATTAAAAAATAAAATAAAATAAAAAAAAGCCTCCCACTAGATAAAACATTTTTGTATTTTAAAAGCTTTTTAGATTTTAAGAATAGTTTTGGTCTTTTAAAACAACTCTACTAGACATCAAGAAACAATTTTCATATTTTAAAAGCTTTTTAGATTTCAAGAAACAGTTTTTGCTTTCCTAAAAGCTCACTACTAGACATCAAGAAACAACTTTTGCATTTTAACAGCTTTCTAGATATCAAGAACAGTTTTCGTCTATTAAAAGCACAGTACTAGATTTCAAAAAAACAGTTTTCACATTTTAGAAGTATACAAGATTTCAAGAACAGCTTTCATTTTTAAAAAGCCTCCCACTAGATAAAAAAAACAGCATTTTCGTATTTTAAAAGCTTTTTAGATGTCAAGAACAGTTTTGGTCTTATAAATGCTCACTACTAGACATCAAGAATCAATTTTCATATTTTAAAAGCTTTTTAGATTTCAAGAAACAGTTTACATTTTTTCAAAACTCACCACAAGATGTCAAGAAACTATTTTCATATTTTAAGAGTTTTCTAGACTTCAAGAACAGTTTTTATTTTTAAAAAGCTCTAAATTATATATTTTTTGGATTTTAAAAGCTTTTTAGATTTCCAGAACAGTTTTTATCTTTTAAAAGCACAGTACAAGGCGCTAAGAAACAACTTTCGTATTTTAAGAGCTTTGTAGATTTAAAGAACAGTTTTATCCCTCCTAAAAGCACACTAATACATTTCAAAAACATCTTTTGCATTTTAAGAGCTTTCTAGATCTCAAGAACAGCTTTAGTTGTTTTTTAAAGCACAGTACTAGATTTCAAAAACAATTTTCGCATTTTAAGAGCGTACTGGATTAAAAAAAAATACATGCTCAGTTTTCACTATTTAAAAAGCTCACTACTAAATAAAAAAAAACATTTTTCATCTTTTGAGAGTTATTAGATTTTTAAGCAGAGCTTTTGTTTTTTATTAACATTTAAACACTAGATTTCAAAATCATTTTTCACATTTTAATAGCCTGTTATACAGATTTTGTTTTTCGCATTTTGCAAGTTTAAGAAGTTTTCGTTATTCTAAAAGCACACTACTAGATTTCAAAAAACATGTTTCGCATTTTAAGAGCACACCAGATTTCAAAAACAGCTTTTGTTTTTCTAAAAGCACACTACTAGACCTCAAGAAACAATTTTCGCATTTTAAAAGCATACAGAACTAGACTTCAAAAAAGGTTTAAATTTTAATATTTTAATATCTATATTTCAACAACTGCTTTCATTTTAAAAGCACACTACTAGATTTCAAAAACCATTTTCACATTTTAAGAGTACCAGATTTCAAGAACAGTTTTTCATTTTACTAAAAGCACACTATTAGATTGAACTTTTTTTTCGCTTTTTACTATATTTTAAGAACAAATTTCATTTTCAATTTCATTTCTTTTTGCATTTTAAGTTTTTCCAAGAAGTTAAAAAAAAAAAAAAAACGCTCACTATTAAGTATCTAAAGCAGTTTTCACTTTTTCACAGCATCCAGATATCGAAAATATTTTTCAATTTTAATGCATTCAGTGTTTCTCAACCATGTTCCTGGAGAGGCACCAGCTCTCATTTGACATGACTCCTTAATTAAACACACTTGATTCAGATCATCAGCACAAGATGACAGACAAAGGAGACATTCAAAACATGCAGTGCTGGTGCTCCTCCAGGAACGTGGTTGAGAAACCCTGCATTAGATGTTGATTGTGTTCAGTTTTCCACCACTCACCAGCAGAGGGCACCAGCAGATGGAGGCGATCACCATGATCAAGATGAGCTGCACCATCATCTCCACCTCGTAGTCGCGCCTCCTCTGAGCGCCGTCGGCTCCACAACACACCCGTAATAAAGTGACCACGCTCACAGTGTTCAGCAGGAACGACACGGCCAGAGACGCCAAACCCACCAGCGAGAAGATCAGCCCAAATGCCATATCCAGAGGAGCAGAGCTGATGTTGAGGAAGCACCAGGAACCGGGAACCTGCAGGTAAGGGGTGGGCGATACGGCAAAAATATTACATCACGATTTTTTCAAACAGTCAAATTAGTAACGTAAGGAGTAAATGAAAATATTAGAGAATAACAGGTTGATTAGAAAAGTCTGTTGAACTGTGTGTTGACTTGTTAGAAAATAATGCACACCCCTGGTGGTGATGTACATCATGACTGATTCAACATATTATTCAGCTTAGGCTAGTTTTGAACAGCAGATGGTGCTCTAGGCAAATTTTTAACAGCAGATGGTGCTCTAGACTAATTTTTAACAGCAGATGGTGCTCTAGACTAGTTTTTAACAGCAGATAGTGTGCTAGGCTAGTTTTTAACAGCAGATGGTGCTCTAGGCTAGTTTTTAAC
>CAIGQQ010034670.1:185061-195209 GCA_903798035.1 Danio albolineatus
CTATAACAGCAAACAGCGCTCTAAGCTAGTATTTAACAGCAGACAGCGATTTAGGCTAGTTTTTAATAGCAAGCGGTGCTCTAGACAAGTTTTGGACGGTAGATGGTGCTCTAGGCTAGTTTTTATCAGCAGATGGTGCTCTAGGCTAGTTTTTACCAGCAGATGGTGCTCTAGGCTAGTTTTTAACAGCAGGTGGTGCTCTAGGCTAGTTTTAAACGGTAGATGGTGCTCTAGCCTAGTTTTGAACGACAGACCGCTCATGCACACATACGTGTGTGTAACACTTAGACATATATAATCCAGATTTATGTCCCGATCAACGAGGTGGATCATTTCACTGTGGCGAGTCCTAATAAATAAGGCAGTCAAAGTCAAAGGAAAGCTGTATAAATATAAATTTTTACATTCAATCGGATCTAAATTTCTTTGATCGTCTTATATTTTTCTCCAGTGAAACCCAGAAGTCCTGTACCTCCCTTGGGACATGCGCTAGAGCTTTTTATCGTAATATACCTAAAACACTGATTGATGTAACAACTCGTCAATGGCAGGGAATCGTCTCCTTATTGACTAGTTATCTTGTCAATGGTGGGGAAAGGGATAATCATCCACGATCAAAAATGATCATATCACACACCTCTACCTGCAGGTGATAGTGGCCCAAACCCACTACTACAGGCTAATGGGATTTTATCATATTATACCTAAAACACAAGTTTCTGTAAAAACAGGTAAATGGTGGGCAAGTGTCGTCTCTTAATTGTCGAGTAATCTCGTCAACACCCAAAAGTCTCGTACCTGCCTAGAGCTTTTTAACATACCTAAAACACAAATTGCCATAACTTGTCAATGGCTGGGAAGCATCGTCTTTTAATTGACCAGTTATCTCACCAAGACCCAAAACCAGAGGTCCTGTAACTCCCTCAGGACAAGCGTTAGAGCTTTTTAACGTAATATACCTCAACAGAAATTGCTTTAAAAACTCGTCGATGATTGGGAAGTGTTGTCTCTTAATTGGCAAGTTATCTTGTCGATGATGGGGAAAGGGTGTATTATCCACAATCAAAAATGATCATATCGCACACCTCTACCTGCAGGTGATAGTGCCCCAAACCCACCAACATAATGGAGTTTAACCATAATATACCTAAAACGTAAATTTCTGTAAAAACTTGTCAATGGTGGGGAAGTGTCGTCTCTTAATTGTCGAGTTATCTCGTCAAGACCCAAAAGTCCCATACCTTCCTCAGGACATGCGCTAGAGCTTTTTAACATTCCTTAAACATGGATTGCCATAACTTGTCAATGGCGGAGAAGCATTGTCTCTTAATTGACAAGTTATCTCATCAAGACCCAGAACCAGAGGTCCTGTACCTCCCTCAGAACAAGCGTTAGAGTTATCTCATCAAGACCCAGACCCAGAAGTCCTGAACCTCCCTCAGGACAAGCGTTAGAGCTGTTTAACATAATATATAATTAAACACAGATTGTTGTAAAAACTCGTCGATGTTCAGGAAGCGTTGTCTCTTATTTGACAAGTTATCTTGTCAGTGGAGGGGAAAGGGATAATCATCCACAATCAAAAATGATCATATCACACACCTCTACCTGCAGGTGATAGTGGCCTAAACCCAGAATCAGGAAACAGAAGCAAAACCGGAGCAGGCTAATGGAGTTTTATCATAACATACCTAAAAAGCAAGTTTCTGTAAAAACGTGTCAATGGTGGGGAAATGTCGTCTCTTAATTGTCGAGTAATCTCGTCAAGACCCAAAAGTCTTGTACCTGCCTCAGGTAGCCGCTAGAGCTTTTTAACATACCTAAAACATGGATTGCCATAACTTGTCAATGGCGGGGAAGCATCATCTCTTAATTGACAAGTTATCTCATAAAGACCCAGACCCAGAAGTCCTGAACCTCCCTCAGGACAAGCGTTGGAGCTTTTTAACGTAATATACCTCAACACAAACTGCTGTAAAAACTCATCGATGATTGGGAAGTGTTGTCTCTTAATTGGCAAGTTATCGCACACCTCTACCTGCAGGTGATAGTGGCCCAAACCCACCAACAGGAGCAGGTTAATGGAGTTTAACCATAATATACATATACCTAAAACGTAAATTTCTGTAAAAACTTGTCAATGGTGGGGCAGCGTTGTCTCTTAATTGTCGAGTTATCAAGACCCAATCCAAGAATTCCTGTACCTCCCTTGGGACATTCGCTAGAGCAGGGGTGACCAATCCTGTTTCTGGGGAGCTTCCTTCCTGCAGAGTTCAGCTGCAACCTTGATCAAATACACCTGTCTGTGATTACCAAGTTCTCGTTTAGATCCTTAGTTGGTTTAGTTGTGCTTGATTAGAATTGGAGCTGAACTCTGTAGGAAGGTAGATCACCAGGAACCGGATTGGGCACCCCTACGCTAGAGCTTTTTACCGTAATATACCTAAAACACTGGTTGCTCTGACAACTTGTCAATGGCATGGAAAGAGTTAATCATTCACAATCAAAAATTATACATCACACACCTACCTGCAGATGATAGTGACCCAATCCCACCAACGGGAGCAGGCTAATGGACCCCGCGGTCACCCAAACGAGCACCACCGTCCAGCAAACTCTAGTGTTGGACATGGAGGATCGAGCGAAGGGTCGATTAATGCCTACGAATCTCTCCACAGCCATGACCGCGCCAAGAAGCAGCGGGCAGAGTCCATAGAAGACCATTGACATGCCCATGAAGTTGCAGAAGTGGCACTGAGGGTCCAGTTGGCGCCAGTTGAAGTGCGTGATGTGGAAAGACACCACAATGGAGCCAGTCACCAGTAAACCCATGAAGTCCGTGAAGACCAGCCCGCCGAGGAACAGCAGAAAAGAGGATCGCGAGCGGCTCTTGGTGTGGTGGAAGGTCTTGGCTAAAACCAGCAGAGCGAAGAGGTTGGAGCTCAGGCCGAGTCCGCTAAAGACGGCAGAGAAGTAGGCGGAGGCGATGGTGTGGTTGTGTTTGAATGGAGGAGTGTTGATGGAGAAGCACAGAGGAGTCACGTTGGTCGACGCCATCGCTTTTGTTGGTGGAGAATGACAACGGGGAATTCAGGTTTTGTTCATCCTGGGGAGACAAACACAAATGAGGATTAATGTAGTTGTAGGTGTTAATCAGCAGACAGTGCTCTAGGCTAGGCTATAACAGCAAATGGCACTCTAGTGTAACCCCCATAAAATAATGAATAGGTGTTACCAGATAAAATAATGAATAAATAGAAACATTATCATTATTATTTAGGTGTTACAGTGTTGATGCTAAACTAAGTATTAAAATAAAATGTATTAACATGCTAAAAAATGTATATGTACATTCTGATTCTCTGATTGGTTGTTAGGAGTCATAAGTCAGCAAATGGGAGCGCTGGAGGCTTAGCTCCGCCCCCTTGTGTTCGCGGATATAGGAAAAAACGTCTGAAGAAATCCACAGCGTGACAGAGGAAAACGAGCGATTTAAAAAGTAAATATTGAGAAAATACAACAGTTAACAGTTTTAAAACCGACATAACATTAAATATATAAGTATATAACATGAGGATGGCGAAGGATTGAGCGGATTTTTGCTGATTTGAGTGGGATGGAGTTGCATTTTCAATCGGTGAGTTCATCAGTAGTCTATTGGTAAAATAAATGAAAAATAATGAGTGACAACATGTTGGATGTGATAATACTTTATTAGTTTCATGTTTAAGAAGCAATAAAAAGTTGTATCTTCCTGTTTTATGGAAGAATGGTCCATTATCACGAGGTTATAAAACCGCATGGTGTTTTACTATTCACTGCAGCTAACAGATGTCATTGTGGTCATGTGTACCTGTTAGAGAAAAAGAATAATACATAAGAACAGGTAACTGAAATTAATGTTATTTGTTATGACAGTATGTTTTTGTATATGTTTTGTGGATGTTTTGATGCTATTTGGTTCTTTACATTAGGGGTGGGCGATATGGAAAAAATATCATATCACGATTTTTTCCGGGAAAATCACGATTCACGATTTTTATCACGATTCTTTTTTTAAGTTGATTTTTAAAGACTATTTTGCAAATTACACAGGTACAATACAACTAAACTAATGTCCCAATATTTAAATATACTATTCTGCAAAGGAAGAACAATCAACAAGACTTGCAATTACCATCAAAATGAACATTTAACAAATCTAACAAATCTTTATTAGACAGATCCTCAGCAACACCTTCAACAATGTAAATGGCTTTTTTTTACAAAGTCAACAAAACTAGTAGTGTTTTGAACTTAATAAATGCATAACAATAATGATAACCATGAAACCATGATTATTCTTCAGACTACATGATTATACAACCAAAATCTATAATCGCTGCATCCCTAATTGTTACGCAGTTCAAAACAACATATGAATGTGTTTGTAGAAGAAGCCTTCTTGAGCAATGCACTTATTTTGTTGTGCTTTCTGTAAAAACAGGTAAATGGTGGGCAAGTGTCATCTCTTAATTGTCGAGTTATCTCGTCAAGACCCAAAAGTCCTGTACCTCCCTCAGGATAAACATCCACAATCAAAAATGATCATATCACACACCTCTACAACATTTGAATGTGTTTGTAAAGAAAGCCACATTGTACAATGCAGTGATGTTATGTAGTTTCAAAATACAACATATTCACATTTTAATGTTGAAAAGGCCAACGTGGGTGTCTTGAGGAGCAAAATACAGCATATGGACTCTTATATTGCTGTAGTGTCATCATCACTTATATTGAAAGTCATCTCTGGCCCCTCATTTGGGATGCTTTTCATGCCAACTACGGTCCGTGTTATTTCAGTGACAAATGTCGTGAGCGCAGTCTTACGGGGCGAGATCACATTTATGGACAGTAATACGAGCATGCGGGTCTCCGCTTGCACGCCTTTTTCCTCCGTTCGTGCACACAACTTCTTGCGCCCTCAAATAAACGCTGCCGAAGTGTGATTTAGTGCGTTTATGTAACGCGTATGTCTACAACATTGATAAGATTTGCTATGAATATTTACGAATGTCTCCAATAGACCTACAGAGCGGCAGGCGTCCCGAAGTAAAGTGAAGCAGCTTTAAACTCCAGCAAGATAAAGTCATTGTATGCCGAAGCGTAGAGCTTTATCTGTAAAGTATATTTATGGAAACTGTTCATCTTTACTGAAAGCTGCGCCTGTATGCTGGCCTCACGCATCGCGCAGCCCTGTCAGCATGTAACCTTAAAGAGTTAAACAAATGACGCACAGCCTATGGTTACACAAAAGTTGCCGCTGTTATAATTCACTTACCTTTTAATACGTTTTGGTGCGACTGTAACCCGCTATTGAAAAAAAAACAACAACGACAGACGACTAAATGTTTTGAATGAGAAGCAGTAATAGCCGTGGCGAGATGAATTAAGGTGAGGCGCCCGTCATGGAAGAATGAATGTCGCGGAAGCACTGCACTATATGCTGTATGGCGATACAACGATTTTTCTGAAAAAGTGGATCGTGCAGGTTGTGGATCGTGATACGATTAAATATCGTATTATCGCACAGCCCTACTTTACATATTTTTTAATCATATTGTGATTACTGAATATTTGTTCTGGTCTGTGGAAACAGGCCAGGTTTTTTTGTTTGCTTGAATTTTGGATTTCTTGCGATTCTCAGCTGATGGCGAGCCTCCCAAGTGTAGATTTCGAGGGACCTTGAGGAAACAACTGATTTCTAAGGAACAGGAAAAGGGACATTTTCTTTTCTTCTATCTTTCTCTTCCCTCAAGTAAGAGGATTTGTTCCTAAAGACTGTTTCTCATCATTTTCAAGAGGACAATTAGTGAGTACGCAATAGACAATTGAAAATAAATAATTCATTTGTTTTATTTTGTTCGTACTGGAATTTAAACTCAATATTTCTTTGGGAAACATTTGATGTGGTTACATGTAACAACAGATTAGGAAATTGTGGATCCATTCGAACTCTTACTATCTATATTGATATAACTGTGAATTTAACAAAATTGCAACATCATATAAAGGGTGCACCCGGGGTATATTTTTACTTTGTGTTTATTCTATTACTTATTTTGTGTGTATATAATACAGAAATACATTGTGAAACTTACCTGTTTGTCTCTGTGAGTTACTCAGCATCACCACTACCTCCTTTTCCGTTCTTGGTAGTCTTCTGATTCTATTTGTTTGGTCTCTTAAGGTTAATACCCGTTACACTAGACTAGTTTTTAACAGCAGATGGCACTCTCGGCTAGTGTTTATAAGCAGATGGAGCTCTAGAAAATTTCAACAGCTGATGGCACTCTAGGCTAATTTTTAACAGCAAATGGTACTCTATGCTAGTTTATAACAGCAGACAGCGCTCTACACTAGCTTTTAACAGCAGATGGCGCTCTAGACAAATTTTTTAAAACCTGAGTGCGCTCTGGACTAATTTTTAACAGCAGATGGTGCTCTAAACTATTTTTTAACAGCAGATTGTATTCTATGCTAGTTTTTGAAAGCAGACAGCGCTCTAGGCTATTTTTTATCAGCAGACAGTTCTCTTGGCTAATTTTTAAACAGTATACGTCACTCTAGGCTAGTGTTTACCAGCAGATGGCGCTCTAAACTAGTTTTTAACAGCAGATGGTACTCTATGCTAGTTTTTAATCAGCAGACGTGCTCTAGGCTAGTTTTTAATCAGCAGACGGTGCTCTAGGCTAGTTTATAACAGCAGATGGCGCTCTAGGTTAGTTTTTAACAGCAGACAGTGCTCTAGACTAGTTTATATCAGCATTTGATGCTCTAGACTAGTTTTGAACAACAGATGGCGCTCTAGGCTAGTATTTATGAGCAGATAATGCTCTAGGCTAGTTTTTAAAAGCAGATGGTGCTCTGTACTAGTTTTTGGAAGCAGATGGCGCTCTAGGCTAGATTTTAACAGCAAATGGTGCTCTAGACAATTTTTTAACAACTTAGAGTGATCTAGGCTAGTGTTTAACAGCAGACGGTGCTCTAAACTAGTTTTTAACAGCAGACATCGCTCTAGGCTAGTTTTTATCAGCAGACAGTTCTCTAGGCTAATTTATAAACAGTATACGTCGCTCTAGGATAGTTTTTAGCAGCAGATGGCGCTCTAGACTAGTGTTTACCAGCAGATGGCGCTTTAAACTAGTTTTTAACAGCAGATGGTGCACTAGGCTTGTTTTATAACAGCAGATGGCGCTCTAGGTTAGTTTTTAACAACAGACAGTGCTCTAGACTAGTTTATATCAGCATTTGATGCTCTAGTCTAGTTTTGAACAACAGATGGTGCTCTAGGCTAGTATTTATGAGCAGATAATGCTCTAGGCTAGTTTTTAACAGCAGATGGTGCTCTATACTAGTTTTTGGCAGCAGATGGCGCTCTAGGCAAGTTCTTAACAGCAGATGGTGCTCTATACTAGTTTTTGGCAGCAGATGGTCCTCTAGGCTAGTTTATAACAGCAAATGGTGCTCTATACTAGTTTTTGGCAGCAGATGGTGCTCTAAACTAGTTTTTAACAGCAGACGCTGCTCTAGGCTAGTTTTTAACAGCAGACAGCGCTCTATACTAGTTTTTATCAGCAGACAGTTCTCTAGGCTAATTTCTAAACAGTATACGTCGCTCTAGGCTAGTGTTTAGCAGCAGATGGCACTCTAAACTAGCTTTTAACAGCAGATGGTACTCTATGCTAGTTTTTAAAAGCAGACAGCGCTCTAGGCTAGTTTTTAACAGCAGACAGTGCTCTAGGCTAGTTTTTAATCAGCAGACGTGCTCTAGGCTAGTTTATAAGAGCAGATGGCGCTCTAGGTTAGTTTTTAACAGCAGACAGTGCTCTAGACTAGTTTTTATCAGCAACTGATGCTCTAGGCTAGTTTTGAACAACAGATGGCGCTCTAGGCTAGTATTTATGAGCAGATAATGCTCTAGGTTAGTTTTTGGCAGCAGATGGTGCTCTATACCAGTTTTTGACAGCAGATGGCGCTCTAGGCTAGTTTTTAACAGCAGATGGTGCTCTAGACAATTTTTTAACAACTGAGGGTGATCTAGGCTAGTTTTTAACAGCAGATGGTGCTCTAAACTAGTTTTTAACAGCAGACGGTACTCTATGCTAGTTTTTAAAAGCAGACAGCGCTCTAGGCTAGTTTATAAGAGCAGATGGCGCTCTAGGTTAGTTTTTAACAGCAGACAGTGCTCTAGACTAGTTTTTTATCAGCAATTGATGCTCTAGGCTAGTTTTGAACAACAGATGACGCTCTAGGCTAGTATTTATGAGCAGATAATGCTCTAGGCTAGTTTTTGGCAGCAGATGGCGCTTCATGCTAGTTTTTAACAACATATGGCGCTCTTGGTTAGTATTTATGAGCAGATAATGCTCTAGGCTAGTTTTTAACAGCAGATGCTGCTCTATACTAGTTTTTGACAGCAGACGGTGCTCTAGGCTAGTTTTTAACAGCAGATGGTGCTCTATACTAGTTTTTGGCAGCAGATGGCGCTCTAGGCTTGTTTTCAACAGCAGATGGTGCTCTATACTAGTTTCTGGCAGCAGATGGCGCTCTAGGCTAGTTTTTAACAGCAGATAGTGCTCTATACTAGTTTTTGACAGCAGACGACGCTCTAGGCTAGTTTTAACAGTAGATGGTGCTCTATACTAGTTTTTGGCAGCAGATGGCGCTCTAGGCTAGTTTTTAACAGTAGATGGTGCTCTAAGCTAGTTTTTAACAGCAGATAGTGCTCTAGGCTTTCATCACTTGTTTCTGATGAGTTAATTCAAAATGCGCATAAAAACAGGTTGACTAAATTTACAGAATTGAATTTCGAGTATCATAGCCGTTTCCATCCACAGCAGCGATTTCACTATAAAAATAATATACTGCATAAAACTTTTGCAAATAAAAAGACGTTTCCATCTCATGTGTTCAAGACTGTCAATTGATTAGTTGCTGGGAAAGTAGCGTAACATCTGTAAATAAACAATAAATATAAACAACTTTAGGACAGAATTATAAAAAACTATTTTGACAATTGTTTGTTCGGATACTTTGTGTAATTATTAAAATATTTGCAATGTTTTCAGATGGAAGGGGTTCACTGGTTAATCTAGTTAAACAAACACATTATTAACTATGGCTAAAATCACAAGACTTTTTAAGTGCGCGTCAAGAAATTAATTTGATAAATGCGTTTTCATTGCGGTTTATAGACACATCTTTCAACTGGACAAATATGATCTAACTTTTGTCGACAGAGAACAACAATTCATCATGGGGAGAAAAACACAATGGTGAGTGATTGTACTTGTGGCTCTTGTTTGGGTGAGTCATTTTGTTTTGCTAAACCGAATGAACGAGTCATGTTTTCCTAATGGCTTGTGCAATAGTACAGCACGAATGATTCCAAACAGACGGACTAAAACATCAACTCTGATGGACAAAATGTGTCTGCGGGAGTTCGGACAAAACTGTTACTGACGTCAACAGATACAGCTATTTACTGTGGTTGTCCATTTTAAATCTGACAGATCACAGCAACAACTAACAATCCCCAAATGTAGCATCTGCTAATATAATGCTTTACATTATTTTTTTTATTCATAATCAATTAGAAAGACTTGGTTATTCTGCTCTTGATAATTGGTCCCTATTTAACAAAGTAAGAAAGAGAGTGCCCAGCTTAAAAAAGGTGGTTTGGTTGGTGTTGATGGTGGTTCTTGCTGGTTCTTGTTGATC
The DNA here is from genome assembly GCA_903798035.1 of Danio albolineatus. Lineage (NCBI taxonomy): Eukaryota > Metazoa > Chordata > Actinopteri > Cypriniformes > Danionidae > Danio > Danio albolineatus. The sequence goes on from CAIGQQ010034670.1 coordinate 194,827, forward strand.
ATTAGCTGATTTAAGCTGGTCCTTTCTGGTCTCGAGCTGTTTTTTTCTGGTCCTCAGCTCATTTGAGCTGGTTCTTTCTGGTCCTCAGCTCATTTAAGCTGGTTCTTTCTGGTCCTGAGTTGGTTTAAGCTGGTTCTTACCAACCTTGAGATGGTGTCAGTTGGTTCTTAGTGGTCATGAGCTGGTTTAAGCTGGTTTGTTCTGGTCCTGAGTTGGTTTAATCTGGTTCTTACTGATCTTGAGAAGGTGTCAGTTGGTTCTAAGGGGTCATGAGCTGGTTTAAGCTGGTTCTTTCTGGTCCTGAGTCGGTTTAAGCTGGTTCTTACTGATCTTGAGATGGTGTCAGTTGGTTCTTAGTGGTCATGAGCTGGTTTAAGCTGGTT
>CAIGQQ010034670.1:195219-216355 GCA_903798035.1 Danio albolineatus
ATGGTGTCAGTTGGTTCTTAGTGGTCATGAGCTGGTTTAAGCTGGTTCTTTCTGGTCCTGAGTTGGTTTAAGCTGGTTCTTACTGGTCTTGAGATGGTTTTAGCTGGTTTGTTCTGGTCCTGAGTTGGTTTAAGCTGGTTCTTACTGATCTTGAGATGGTTTAATCTGGTTCTTTTTGGTCCTGAGTTGGTTTAAGATGGTTCTTCCTGATCTTGAGATGGTATCAGTTGGTTCTAAGTGGTCATGAGCTGGTTTAAGCTGGTTCTTTTAGGTCCTGAGTTGGTTTAAGTTGGTTCTTACTGATCTTGAGATGGTGTCAGTTGGTTCTAAGTGGTCATGAGCTGGTTCTTTCTGGTCCAGAGTTTTCGGGTCCTCAACTCATTTAAGCTTGTTCTTTTTGGTTCTGAGTTGGTCTAAGCTGGATCTTACCAATCTTGAGATAGTGTCAGTTGGTTGTTAGTTGTCATGAGCTAGTTTAAGATGGTTCTTTCAGGTCCCAAGCTGTTCCATGGGTTATTTAAGCTGGTTCTTTCTGGTCCTGAGTTGGTTTAAGCTGGTTCTTGTTAGGGCTGTGCGATACTGCAAAATTTGGTATCGATCCGATACCAAGTAAATACAGGGCCAGTATCGCCGATATCGATACAGATACCGATACTTTTACTTTAAAAAGCACACACTTGAACCTAAATGTACTTTTCTGTAAGGGAGAACAGTGTGTGATGATTTATGAGTTGAATGCTCTCAAAGCAGCTATAATTAAATGTGTTTGTTAAAACCCAGGACAAATTTTAAACACTTAAATACAGGCTCTTTGTAATTTCAATAGCTCTTGGGGAATCACCTAGGTAAAATAGTAAAAGTATTAAGTATAGCCTTAAGTCTATCTTACCTATGTAGCCAAAATATAAATCCTATAGTGTCCCTTTCACTGTTAACACGAAAGGGATATTCTGACATTTTCATATTTTAAGTTCATGGTACACAGTGATGGCCAGAATTAATGAAAACCTGTATTCTCGCCAGCTAAAAAATGTTTTTAAGTGTTTTTAAATGTGTTTTATTTTCTACTAAGACACTACAGCAAAAGATAACTGACCTAAAAACATTTTTTTTTACCTGGTGAAAAACTACTGTTCTAATCATTTTGGCCCACCACTGCCTATTTTTAAATTCCAAAATAATTCATATAAATAGCAGGTTTTAATGTGCTGTGATCAAATAATACTGAATGTCCTATACAACTCAAATATAATTTTCACCACTGTAGCTAGCTACCTGAATACTCATTGCCTCTCTGAAACCATTCGGCCAGTGACCTCTGTCTCAGGACTGGCACTGCTGGGGGTCTGTATGGAGGATTTGCCTCCTCTTCTCTCCTTTTTTCAGCTCGATGCTCTCTTTTTCGTGCTGTTTTATGTGTTTGTGCAAATTTGTAGTGTTGCCACAGTATCTAACAGACTTTCTACAAACATCGCACTTTGCAATATTTTCGTTGACTGCAGTGAAATAAGTCCAAATAGCGCTCCTCTTCCTTTCCGTCATCTCAGAAAAGCCAAAAGTGCTTGCGCTTTGGCGCTGCTGACTGAGTCACGTGATGAAAGGACAACTAATAACAACAGAGCAGGGAAAGAAGAGCAACGGTGCATACGAGATATAAAAGGAGCAGGGTATTTAGAGACATGTCCGCTCTTATGAAAAAGGAGCAATGTACTTTAGTGTGAACTAGATTAAATTTAAATAAAAGTATCGATCTTGGAAGGCTAGTATCGATCCGATATCAATACCAACGTTGGTATCGATACTATCGTTATTAGGATCGATCCGCCCACCCCTAGTTCTTGTTGATCTTGAGATAGTGTCAGTTAGTTCTTAGTGATCATTAGCTGATTTAAACTGGTTCTTACTGGTTGTGAGCTGAATCTTGTCAGTTATGAGTTGGTTTAAGCTTTCTTTTGCCATTTAGCAACTCGTTTATGTGGGTTCTTTCTTGGCCTCCACTGATTTAAGCTGGTTCTTTTGGGTCCAGCACTGGTTATTGTTGGTCTTGAGCTAGTTCTTGTTGATTGTGAGATGGTTTAAGCTTTTTGTTGCTAGTCATGAACTGGTTTAAGTGGGTTCTTGCTGGATGCGAACTGGTTTTTGTTGGTCTTAAATTGGTTTAAGCTGATTCTTTCTTGTCCTGAGTTTGTTTAAACTGGTCATTAGATGGTTTAAACTGATTCTTAATGGTTATGAACTGGTATAAGCTGGTTCTTGTTGGTCTTGAGTTAGTTTAAGCTGATTCTTGCTAGTCCTGGGCTGGTTTAAGCTGTTTTTTGTTGGTCAAGAGCTGGTTTAAGCTGGTTCTTTCTGGCCATGTGCTCGTTTAAGCTGGTTCTTGTTGTTCATGAGATGCTTTAAGCTGGTTCTTACTGATCTTGAGATAGCTTCAACTGGTTCTTACTTATCATGAGATTTAAGCTGGTCTTTAGTGGTCATGATCTGGTTCTTGTTGCTCCTGAGCTCAATTAAGCTGATTCTTGTTGGTTATAAGCTGGTTATTGTTAGTCAACAGCTGGTTTTAGCGGTTTCTTACTGGTCTTGAGCTGGTTTAAGCTAGTTTTCACTGGATGTGAGCTGGTTTAAGCTGTTTTTGTGGGCTATGAGCTGTTTTAATTGTTTTTTTGCTAGTCATTACCTGGTTTAAGATGGTTCTTGTCGGTTTTGGGCTGGTTTAAACTGTTTTTTGCTAGTCATTAACTAGTTTAAGCTGAATCTTGTTGGTCACGAGCTGGTTTAACCTGGGTCTTGTTGGTCATAAGCTGGTTTAAACTGGTTCATACTCGTCATGACTAAAAATGATTAGTAAAAAAGATTATATTGTTCCAGCATATATTGTTATTTTAGCAGGGTATAAACAGGATTGCTTTAAAAACCATTTTCCCTCATTTTGTGTCCCCACCACTTCTCCAACCAAAGCACCCACTCTTGTGAAGATCTCAGATATACAGAGCATCTGCAGTATTTCCCTCAGGATGGTCGAGCAGCTCAACTTTGACCATTAAACATGAGCGTCTTCATCGACAAACCGCTGCTAAGATCGATAGCCTGAGTGTGTCACCTCGTCCATTACTTTCAATCTGACTAAAACCTAAACCTCGGAGAGCAGAGGAGCCTAACGTCTGTTAACCAGACACAAACCTGCTCTAAACACCATCCAGACGGGGCTTTCAGAGATGCTGCGCTGCTAATCCAATTGGACAGGAACACGAGGCTCTAAAAGCGAGTGGGTTGAGATTCATTCAGGTTGAAACGAGAAGATGAGGTCAAATATGATTACGAGACATGCTGTTTTGCTCTGTAATAACATCATTATATGAGACTCAACATCATGCAATGGTTTTTGCAGCTCTTTCAGAAACACTCATTTGGATGTGAATGGTAATTAAATTAATGGATTAAAGCTTCTTCAGATGAGAGTTTTGGATTCTGGGTTTTATATTGCACCAGTAGAAAGAGTATTTAATCTATTTTTATATACTTAATAGGAGTCATTCACTTCCAGATGACGGACATCATTGACTTACACTGTATTTTTTTGCTTTAAAAAAAAAATTTCTCCCCCCTATTATGGAAGTCAATGGTGTCCATCAGCTCTTTGGATGCTAACATTTTTCAAAATATCTCCTTTTTTGCTTTTGAAAAGAAACTGATTCAGATTTGAAATAAATGGAGAATGAGTAAATGAAGTTTAAGTGATTAAAATGACTGATTTAACACGTTTCTATGTTTGAAATATTCCATCTTTGGGTAAAAAAATAAATAAAATTCAAGATTGAAAATTATTTTAAAAAACATTATTTGCTTTTTTCGATCTATATTTAGGTTATATTATAAGATCCAAATATAACATTTAAAATTTTCCACAAAAACTGTTTATACACTCACCGGCCTCTTTATTAGGTACACCTGTCCAACTGCTCGTTAATGCCAAGATATGGTCAAGACGATCTGCTGTAGTTCAAACCGAGCATCAGAATGGGGAAGAAAGAAGATTTAAGTGACTTTGAACATGGCATCTGGTCTGAGTGTATCAGAAACTGCTGATCTACTGGGATTTTCACGCACAACCATCTCTAGGGTTTACAGAGAATGGTCTGGAAAATATCCAGTGAGCGGCAGTTCTGTGGGCGCAAATGAATTGTTGATGCCAGAGGTCAGAGGCAGTGGTGTAAAGTAACTAATTACAAATACTCAAACTACTGTAACTGAGTAGTTTTTCTCAGGAATTGTAATTTACTGAGTAGCTTTAAAGATGTGTACTTTTACTTTCCCTTGAGTAAATTTTTAGTGCAGTATCGGTACTTTTACTCCACTACTTTCCTTCAACCTGCAGTCACTACTTTATTTCTTTCTTGTCTATGGTCATTTTCTAAAGTAGAAAGATCAGTTCTGTGATTCCTGTCCAATTAAATCACACATAGAAAGTAAATCACATCATACTGAACAATGAAGACATGGCCGCTTTATAAATGCAGCAAGCCTTTTAAAAATGTCCAAGATGTCCAAAATCTTTACACGCAATGATCCAGAGACTTTTTATAGGCTGCATGTCACTGAAGATTATGGATGTCGACTGTATGATTAAACAATTTTAAACTATTTAAATTTTACTCTTTTTTTTTTTTATTTAACTTTTAAAATTAAACAATTAAGCTTTAAACAATCACTAAATGGGGCGCCACGGTGGCCTAGTGGTTAGCACGTTCGCCTCACAGCAAGAAGGTCGCTGGTTCGATCCCCAGCTGGGCCAGTTGGCATTTCTGTGTGGAGTTTGCATGTTCTCCCCGTGGTTGCGTGGGTTTCCTCCGGGTGCTCGGGTTTCCTCCACAGTCCAAAGACATGTGGTACAGGTGAATTGGGTAAGCTAAATTGTCCGTAGTGTATGTGTGTGAATGAGAATGTATGGATGTGTTTCCCAGGGATGGGTTGTGGCTGGGGGGGCATCCGCTGCATGAAACAGATGCTGGATAAGTTGGCGGTTCATTCCGCTGTGGCGACCCCGGATTAATAAAGGGACTAAGCCGAAAAGAAAATGAATGAACGAATGAAGAATGGAAGGAAGGGCCAAATAAAAGGAAGGATCAAACAAGGAATGGAAGGAAGGATCGAAGAACCAAATAAATGAAGGATTCAAGGAAGGACTGAACAAACTAAGGAAGGAAAGAAGGAACGAACAAACGAACGAATGAATGAACAAAGGACCTAATGAAGGAAGGAACACAAATATGAAAGAAAGAATGAGCAAACAAATTAAGGGAGGAAAGAAGGAAGGACCAAACGAATGAAGAAAGAATTCAAGGAAGGACTGAACAAACTAAGGAACGAACGAACAAACGAATGAATGAACAAAAGGACCTAATGTAGGAAGGAACAAAAATATAAACGAATGAACGAGTGAATGAAGGAAGGAGGGAACAAACGAATGAATGAAGCAAGGAGAGAACAAACAAATAACTGAAGGAAGGTTGGAAGGATCGAACGAAAATAGGAAGATCCCTAAATACACTACATGTTGTTTGTGCAGGGATGTGTAAACGTAACATTCTGTAAACACATAAACTTTTCACAGCGTAATACTCACTACTCACTACTCTTGAGTACTTTTAAAAGGTCTACTTTTTACTCATACTTTGAGTAATATTTACTACAGATACTTTTACTCTACTTGCACTACATTTTTGGGCAAGTAATGGTACTTTTACTTGAGTATGATTTTTCACTACTCTTTCCACCACTGGTCAGAGGAGAATGGCCAGACTGGTTCCAGCTGATAGAAAGGCAACAGTAACTCAATTAAGCACTCGTTACAACCGAGGTCTGCAGAAGAGCATCTCTGAATGTGTCCAACCTTGAGGCAGATGGGCTACAGCAGCAGAAGACCACACCGGGTGCCGCTCCTGTCAGATAAGAACAGGAAACTGAGGCTACAATTCACACAGGCTCACCAACACTGGACAATAAAAGATTGGTGAAATGTGGCCTGGTCGGGTCAGAATTTGGCTTCAACAACATGAAAGCATGGATCCATCCTGCCTTATATCTGCGGTTCAGGCTGGTGGTGGTGATGTAATGGTCAATCCAATAGAGCACCTTTGGGATGTGGTGGAACAGGAGATTCACATCATGGATGTGCAGCCGACAAATCTGCAGCAACTGCGAGATGCTATCATGACAATATGGAGCAAAATCTATGAGGAATATCTCCAGTACCTTGTTGAATCTACGCCACGAAATATTAAGGCAGTTCTGAAGGCAAAATGGGGTCCAACCCAGTACTAGTAAGGTGTACCTAATAAAGTGGCCGGTGAGTGTTTTATAGTGTTATTTATATATTATACTTGTGATTACGTAGTAAATATATTTTAATGGTGTATATATAAACTGCCATGTTTAAATTACTTTATTATTATTACTAATATTATTATTAGAGGAATTTAACAATCAGATTTAAATATAAATGTGTTGCATTATACTTACACTGCCCTGCAAAGGCAAAGTGCAGTAAACACACAAGCTGAAACTGAGAAAAATGCCTTTAAAGTGTTTACACCAGACAGTTGTGGGTAGATTAGCGGTTTTGTGTCAGTGAAACAGGACAAAACTGAACCCGGAGACAGAACAGATGTTACAAAGCCCATTTTATGCCTGTGTCCACAAACCCTTTCCTCAAAATTATTATTATTTACTCTGGGTGTGAATTACTTTGACTTTACCTGCATTAAAACAATAGTAATTTAATTAATACCATAGTGTTTTGAACCACACACTTGACTTAAGTTATTAACTGTAGGTTACAGTTGCTATGGCAATACAACAACTATAGTAATATAAACAAATTACCCAATACTGTAGTTTTCTACAACTTTAGGGTATGTTACACTACAATACACCACAGTTTACTGAAGTAAAAACTAAAGTATAGCCACTACACTATTTATTATCGGTTTATTGTAGCATTCGAGTTGTAAATATAGTAGCCTATTATTGCAAGTGGTAAAAAAAACACACTCTAGTATTTACTGTAACAGTCTGGTATTTTTTCATGTGGTAGGCTATATCGCATCCACAACACGTCAAACCCGCGCCACGTACATCCAGACACACACTTTAAAGGCATAAATCCATATCGCGCGACATCTTGGTGGTAAAAAAGTTGAAACCGACAGCGAGAAACACACGAAGAGAAGCGTTTTGAAGGATCCAGAGTTAAACTTTACCTGAGAAAAACAGTGTAAAAGTCCGGCGCGCTCCGTCAGTCTGTCGGCGGATCCCGGAGAGCAGATCCTGCACACACACGCGCGCGCGCGCACTCCCTCTCTCTCTCACACACACTCACACAGGGAGAGACAGAAAGACAGGCTCAACACACTGAAGACTGATGATGATAATGATGATAAGGAGATACCGATCCTCCTTTTTTCTTGCTGTTCCCGGAAAAGGCTTATTATTTACATATTTTTAATGGCGATAGTGTACTTAGCGTATTTTTACAGTACGTAAACCTTTTTTTTTTTGATGTGAAGACAGTTGATGATAGGCCTAATATTACAACAATTACAAAACTCTGAACATAAGATAACATACAGTAAAAAAAAATCATATCCATTATTATTATTATTTTTAAAGAGCCCATATTATGGATTTTTGAAAATGACCTTCCATGCAGTGTGTTACACAGCTCTAAGTAAAGTGAAATGTCCAGCTGAGGCTTAAATCTGAAAGTGCAAAGTGTTTAAAACGATTGATTCATATATAAAAGAGTCGACTCATTGTTGTTTAAATGAATCGTTATTAGAACGAGTCTTTAGCCGTTTCGGCTTGACGTCAACGCGAAACATAATAGTTGCGCGCGCAGACCCGTGAATTTTGAACTGCCCGGCCCCGCCCACAGACAGGAAGGAAAAGTGGAAGACAACAAGCACTGTATTGCAGTAAGTGTTGTAGCATAACCAGCGGGACAGCAGTGACGTGTGATCTGAGTAATATCTAAGTAAATCTTTATACTGTTTGATGGCAGTATAAAGATTTAGAGAGAAGTTATTGACAGCTTCGGTTGTATTGGTTTTCGCGTTTTGCTCTTTGTAGACGGTCCCTAAGGACCGGTCTCTCTGCCGCCTGCACACAGAGTTTAATATAATGCGTCCGGCGCGTAGGCAAAGCTCATTTTTAGGAAAATAAGGTTGTAGGTGATTGTATACATTGCGACGGTTGAAAAGAGGTGCTATTTGTGTAGGAACAATGTTTCGGTCATGAGTTATTGATCCGGAAAACACGACTGCTGCTAACTTTACTAAACTTATCGGCATTCCGGTTAAATCATGTCCCGCAGACGCTATGCTCTGAAGTGCGAGGGAAAAGCTGTGTTATTTTCCCTACCTAGAAAACCTCTTTTCCCTACCTGGAGTGGTTGAGTTTTTTTTTCGTAAAATACCTGAGAATTACATCCCCAACACGGTGCTGTGTTCACGTCATCTCTCTGAAGAGAGCTACACAAATCTACCAGCTTACGACACGGGATTTGTTGCACGGTTGTTGTTAAAGGATGGATCAATACCCAGTTTATTTGGACCAGCATGTTCTTCCAGTCGTGTTGACTATAACAAGGTAAATATGGATGTAGTTGTCTGTATTGTGTTTGCTCCGTGCAGCATGTAGCGGTAGCCATTTAGCTTACTGCCGAATGAAACTATTTGTTGGCTTACAATAGTCCATGAAGTGTTAATTATTACTGAATGTTTGTTGTTATGATGAAGAATTTAGCAATACGCTGTTGTACAACTGCAGTGATCCGTTTTCAATATGTTCTGACATTGGGCTTCTGACACGTAAAGGACATGACGTGGTGACATGACGTGGTAGCGTCACGGAAAGGAGGTGCTTGGGAAAAAGACTCGCTCAGACGATTCATATGGGAGTCGGTGGGAAAATGAGGTAAAAATAAATAGATATTATAAGACATCGAAAGTGTTTTTTAACCTTGCATACATATCATCCTGTTGTTTGGGACTTCAAAAAGTGAAATTTAACCGTTCTCAACCCACCATATGGGCTCTTTAATGGCGTATTAGCATTAAACCTTTTTATTTATGTCAAAACAGTCGATAATATGGGACTGCAACATTTTTAAAACTTTATAAAGCAGCTGGCTACAGAAAATAAGCTTCAAATCCTCTAAAGGATTGTTAGTATAAAAGGGGACGGATGGACAGCCCTCCAGGCCACTATCCAACCCCAAAATGGTCTCCCCAATAGTAAGCACGGCTCAAAAGATCAATTTTATTTCTTACATGTACTATTTACATTAAGCTCAACATCACAATAAAATATTAATTTAATTGAACAATTTTCTTAGTGGCCAATAACACCCATTCAGGATACTTTCTCAATCCTGTACATGTTAAGGTCTTACTCTTAAAGCACGATTATTAATCTAGACAGGGTACACCATCCACAAAAGGAAAATACACACACAGGCGAATGATAATAAAGACAAAGTCAAAAGAAAAACAAATTTATAGAAATATAGATCACACGACATAAACCAAATTAATAAAATTAATTAGGTTATCCTAAAGCAAAATACAACAGAAAGAAAATACAAGAAACACATCAAAACATATATATATATATACAAATAGCAAGAAGCCAACACAAATATAAATGTCACGGTTGGGGGAAAAGGAGCAAGGACCCAATTGCAGATTCAAATGAGACTTTATTAATAATAAAATAAAATAAAAGGCAAAACAAACAACCCCGAGGGAGAAAACATTAACAAAATAAATAAACAAACAAACAAACAAACAAACTAGACTGGGCAGGGCTGGGCTGGCAAGGATCAAGACAGGAGAACAAGACTGGGTTATCACTGACGATCATTGACGATGAAACGATGACGAACTGGCACAGGACAGCAGACATGAGGAGAATATAAAGCAGAAATAATTAACAAACAGACAGGTGAACATGATAGACTAATAATGGGTTAACAAGGAGGGTGGTGCTAGACAATAGACAGGAGAGTGCATGACAACAAAAGCCATGCCCTCACATAAAGACTAGAACACGCAGCCAATGAGAGAACTCATCAACTGCGTGCTCACATGACGACACAAGCGCGCGGTGTGTGTGTAAACAGTTAGTTAGCAGTTGTTAGGTTTTGTTGTTATTCAATGTGTCTCACTTCAGCATATAATAATACACAAATAGGAACCGCTATATATGATCCACAAACACTGAAAACAAAAATCACAAACCCCCAAGAAAACAGAATATAATAAATTGTATACACCACCAACCACACAATTCAAGATAATCAAATACACACCAAACCCTTGGTTCCGATTTAGTGATACCAATAAGCAAGTATTGTTCTCATAATAATAATAATAATAATAATAATGAAAATAATAATAAAAACAACAGCAACAACACATACAAAAGAAAAAGAAATAGAAAACAGATACACTCCATACATCACTCAGGGAAAGTAACCAACACACTAGACTAAGGATGGTTTCCGACGGCAGGTGGTTGAAAGACCAGTGTAACTCATACAAATGCGGCGCACATGAATTGGCCGCAGACGATATGGAATCGGAGGGGCTTACGTCCGGATTCCAATACCCACAACATAGGAAAACCGCTTCCGAATAAGGCCAGATGCCACTCAAGTTACAGCAAAACAGCAGCTAGCAGACTCTGTAAAACAACAACACTATTTAAAACTCTTTTCTTTTTTTCCTTTCCTTACATATACTCAAACAAAGAAGACCTTTGAAATGACTTCACATTATACACCATAAACCGGCCGCGCACAATCAAGTTAATTTCCGACAGCCACAACTGTCTTTAAGAGAAAAATACACTCATTTAAACGTAATCCATTACATCCTACTCACAGTTTCCAACATGCTTTCCTCACTGGAGGGCTAGGGGAGAGAATCCCATCAACGGGTCAAAACAACAAAATGCCAACCAGAAACGGAGCGCTCACCTGCACCTATAAAGCCTTTACGTAATTAGCACGCAACACACGCATGTAAAGGGCCAACCTACTACATTAGTCTGCATCATTTAGGGCAACCGGAGCCGGGAACACTTTCCAAACGACATTATAATTTGAACGGCATCTGCGCTTATGTTAGTCTGTTTTTTATTATTCCCATGTTTTCCATAATCCTGGACCAGGCCGTATCCTAAGCAGCTGCTGTGGTGGTCATGGAGAAGTGGAAAGCGTGAGACTGATCCCTGTAAGACCTCTGTGACAGACGAGTCCTTGCATTGATCCTGAAGGGCCAGCCTGTTCCGATGACCCCACCTGTAGCTTCTCCACGATGAACGTACAGCGTTCTCCAACCTCTGGCACCTAGACTGCAGCTCTGCACAAGACGTCAGGCCATAGGAGAAATGGTCGTGCCCGACTGAGCCTGGTTTCTCTCGAGGTTTTTTTAATTCTTCACTTTCGCCAATCGGTGAAGTTTCCTCAGGCTCGCATGGTTCGGGACCTGTAGAGCTGCGCATCGATGGATTAATCTTTAGTGTTTGGACTCTCAGCAGTGAATATTAAACCACACTGAACTGAACTAAACTGAACTTCAACACTGAAAACTGGACTCACGCTGTTTTGATTTTTTATAACCTTCAATGTGAAGCTGCTTTGACACAATCTACACTGTAAAAGCGCTAGAGAAATAAAGATTAATTTAATCGAATTGAATTCATTATGCAGATTACACATTAGAGAATAGCCAAGTACCTATAAAACGAGACGGAAAAAACATCACAGGGAAAACTATAGCCGTATTGAAAGCCATATTTGACTTTTAAAAGATATTTAGAATGAGTCTAAACTCTCGGACTGATCCAGGAACAGCACAGGCATGATAAATAGTCATAAAATACACATTTGAATAGAGAAATGGCCTGTTTGTGGTATCGCTGATCTCTGTATCTGCAGCGCAAATGGCTTGAATTTTTCATGAGTGGTTTCTGGCTGTCAGACACTGCTTTTCAGCGTTATGTTTTAATAATGAACGACAGAAGAGCTTTTTAAAGCACCAGACGCCATAATGACTGAAAGTGTACTTATGTTTATATGAATATCGATAAAGTCCTTAAATAACGGCGGATAGTCAACATTTTTAGGGTAAACAAGCAACAACAACCAACGAACTGAGCAAACATGTCAAACAAACATGCAAGCGTTTGTTTCTGATCATTATTATTATTTATTCATTGATTTTCTTTTCGGCTTAGTCCCTTTAGTAACCTTGGATCGCCACAGTGCAATGAACCGCCAACTCATCCAGCATATGTTTCACGCAGAGGATGCCAAACAAACCCATCACTGGAAACATCCATACACACTCATTCACACACATACACTATGGATAATTTAGCTTACCCAATTCACCAATAGCGCATGTCTTTGGACTTGAGAGGGAAACCGGAGCACCCGGGGGAAACCCACGCCAACACGGGTAAAACAGAAACGCCAACTGACCCAGCTAAGGCTCGAACTAGTGCCCTTCTTGCTATGAGGCAATCGTGCTACCCACTGCACCACTATTCTGCATGAAAATGTTCCTCGCAAGTTCTTTTACATCCCCTTTCCCAGATGTTGGAAACTAGAACATTCTGGAAACAATCTCCTAACCCAGAGTTATTAAATGTGTGTGAATGTGTATGAATATCTGTTTACCAAAAGGTGTTAGCTGGGTTATATCCAGCTGTAAAATATAAAGTGGTAACCATAAAAACTCATAGAGAAATCTGATTTATGGCAATATATTTTGAGAGGGGGCTGGCTGCAGACTTGGTGCCGTGCAATCTGAGCTGCATCCAATGCTTTTTAATGGGCTCATCTAACCCCACCCCTAACCATACCCCTCACAATGACGTCACTCGCTCCATTGAGTGCATTGTGTCGTGAGAGATGCAGTCTCAGCTTGCATCATAAAGGCTGCATCCAGATACTATTGCATATGCAACGTGTATTTCATAAATGGGCATTTATTCATTCATTCATTCATTTTCTTTTCGGCTTAGTCCCTTTATTAATCCGGGGTCGCCACAGCAGAGTGACCCGTCAACTTATCCAGCATTTGTTTTACGCAGCGGATGCCCTTCCAGCCGCAACCCATCTCTGGGAAACACATCCATACATTCTCATTCACACACATACACTACGGACAATTTAGCTTACCCAATTCACCTGTACCGCATGTCTTTGGACTGTGGGGGAAACCGGCGCACCCGGAGGAAACCCACGCAACCACGGGGAGAACATGCAAACCACACAGAAATGCCAAATGAGCCAGCCGAGACTCGAACCAGCGACCTTCTTGCTGTGAGGCAAAAGCACTACCAACTGCGCCACCGTGTCGCCCAAATGGGCGTTTATGTATATATATATATATATGTGTGTGTGTGCTGGATGAGTTGGCGGTTCATTCCGCTGTGATGACCCCAGGTTACTAAACGAACTAAGCCAAAAAGAAAATGAATGAATACTAATAATAAACATTTGGAAACCAACGCTTGCATGTTTGTATATATATATATATACATGTGTATATACAAAGAGCTCAGCATAATTGAGTACATCCCATTTTGAAAATAAATATTTGTATCCATTTCTCAGTCAGTATAGGCAATGTATTTTGATGCATTTGAACAAAACTGATTCGTTAAACAGAAATATTTATTCAAATAATGTTTTAGCTAGCAAACATGTTCAGAAATTGAAAGATAACACAATTAAATTCATGCAAAATATTGAAAAAAAATTACAACCTACAAAATTTCAACTAAAATTGTCAATGATTTTGCTCCTCTTGATTTTTTCCTACTTTTTAAAATTTGTATTTAATGATTTTCTATAACAAATTTGGGTGTACTAGTTTTTAGATTACTTATTATTTTGTTAGATACACTCCTGTTTCCCCCACAAGTCCAAAGACATGCGGTACAGGTGAATTGGGTAACCTAAATTTTCCGTAGTGTATGTGTGTGAATGAGAATGTGTGGATGTTTCCCAGAGATGGGTTGCGGCTGGAAGGGCATCTGCTGCGTAAAACAAAATGCTGTATAAGTTGGCAGTTCATTCTGCTGTGGCCACTCCGGATTAATAAAGGGACTAAGCTGAAAAGAAAATGAATGAATGAGTTTCCTATTAAAAATATGAATTTTAAAGATTTGTTAGGGGTGTTATCCCAATTATCCTGAATAGTTACTTTCAGCTGAGGATCATCTCTAGACTTAAATCCATACTTTCCTTTCAAGATCTGGAAAAAGTCATACATGCTTTCATCACATCTCGCCTGGACTATTGAAATTCTTTATATGTTGGTCTATATTGACACGATTGCACTTGGTTCAAAATGCTCCAGCATTTAACAGGTACCAAAACACATGCTCATGTTCCACCAGTTAAAGCATCCCTTCATTGGGTTTCTGTTAATTTTAGAGTTCAGTTCTAGATTTTGCTCACTGTTTTTAAAGCAATGAACGGGTAAGGACCTTTTTATTCCCTTCTTATAACTTATTAACATTCAACTCCTCTGTACCCAAGGTCGTCAAATAAATTTTAATAGATTTCTCTGTCATGACTTAAACTGAAAGGAGAAAGAACCTTTGCAGTTGCAGCAACCAACTGCCACCAGACATTTTGAGTGCTGCTTCTCTCTCTTTTTTTAAGTCCAGGCATAAGAATCTTTTTTATTATTATACCTTCCCTATCTTCATTCATTCATTCATTCATTTTCTTTTTGGCTTAGTATCATTATTAATCTGGAGTCGCCACAGTGGAATGAACCACCAACTAATCCAGCATCTGTTTTACGCAGCGGACGCCCTTCCAGCTGCAACCCATCACTGGGAAACATCCATACACACTCATTCACACACATACAGTAGGGCTAATTTAGCCTACCCAATTCACCCATGTCTTTGGACTTGTGGGGGAAACCGGAGCACCAAGGGCAGAACATGCAAACTCCACACAGAAATGCCAACTGACCCAGCCCAGGCTCGAACCAGTGACCTTCTTGTTGTGAGGCGAACGTGCCACCCACTACGCCACTGTGAGGCAGCTTAAAATGTGCCAAAAACACATTAAGAAAGTTGCTGATACTTATAATTATCCTTCAACAAAAACAATATTTTTAAACAAGAAGCTTCAAGAACCCAGCAAACAAATAGCGTTCCCACAACGTTTGGGGAAGGTTTTTGCAAGGTAATAAAAACAATCATAAAAAAAAAAATGAAATGAATAACCTGCAGGATCGGTCTGGAAAGGTTAGGCTTTGGTTACTAAAATAATAACCAAACACAAACCATATGGGAACGTTAGAGGAAGGTTTGTGCTTGCTGGGAGTTAGGAAACCACACATGCTAACGCTCAACGTTTCAGCAGAAATCCCTCACACGTGGACTCTACAAAACATCGACCAAACAAATAATGACAACAAAAACATACACAGCAACGCAAAGCCATCTTTTAACACTACAGATCACTGTGGTACCAAAACCCCCCCAAATATTTCCACAGTGTCTGTTCTTCTGCAAAGAATTAGCGCTCAGTCAGATACGTGCGGGTGTGTGCTAAAGCTATTAAAGCCATATGCGCATTTACGACACAAAAAATAGCCAGAACTGACAAATGAAGCATCTCTGACGATTACAGACCTTTAAAGAACAAGTGTCTGTTTCCACTTAACCGAGCACCCATTAGCGTAGCATGCTAAAATCCTCCATCTACACTTAAGAGAGTAGCATGTGTTCTGCTGCGATTAGCTGCTAGTTTCCTTAATCTCTCTCTCTCGCTTTACTGAACAGCATTTCAGATTTAACCTCATTTGATGCTGTGTAGCGGTTCGCAATCGATGCTAACATCTGGCGATCTGCATGCCTGGGCAGTTAGCAAGAAAAACACATCCTCCGCGTAGTTTGGGTCTGTAAACAAACCCTTACGTGAAAGACACATGTTTATTATTGCACTTGTGTCTGTGGTGATTAATGTTTCTCGTTCTTCTAAGAGATTAGCCCATCTCGAACACAAACCATACGCGCTTCAGACGAAACGCATACAGCTGAACTCCTGACCCCATCTGCTTCATGCTACCGGCCTTTTTATGACACGTCTAGGGTTATTTGCAGATGTGGATTCTCTAAGCCAAGAGAAGAGCTTTATAACTCATCTGAAGACTCGTGTGCGTCTCTAGGGAAGAGATGATGATGACGATCTATTACTGCATTATTCAGCTGCGTCACGTGCTTTGATTTTCCTCCAAGTTACTTATTTTTAACCTCCACAGTGACTATGAGCTGGAGATATGGGTGTACGCTGATGGTAAACTGCGATTCAGTGCTAGCGTACAAACATTCCCACAATTAGATCGCTTAAAGGGCCAGTGGGGTGCTTTTTTAATCGAAATATGATGCAATCTTTACTTAATATTAAAAAGTGGGCGTGGTTTATTTGGTGACTCCGCCCACTTTGTTAAAAACAGCCAGTAGCTATTCGTTTTGAGTGATCCCAGCAAACTGTTTTGTGTTTAATAGACGTCTAAACGTAGACAGCTTTGCTAAAACGAGGCTAAACTTGGGCTGTCAGTGAAAATCTAATAGACATATACGAATTGCCCAAACTTAGAGTAGTCGTCAAGTAGACAGACTTTAAATGTGTAGTCATTTCTGTTTATTTGATGACTAGTCTAACTTTAGCCTATTCTTAGACGTCCATTAGATTTTCACTGACAGCCTTTATTTAGCCCTGTTTTAGCCAAGACGTCCATGTTTAGACGTCTATTAGACATCTATTAGACATCTTTTAAAAACAGAAAATGCTTGCTGGGATTGAGTTCATATTGCAATAGTGTCTTGAAAGAGGCGGGGTTTATCAGATACTAGAGAGCGTTTGATTGGTCCGGAGATTTGATGAGAAAGTGACTACCGGCCTTTTTATGACACGTCTAGGGTTATTTGCAGATGTGGATTCTCTAAGCCAAGAGAAGAGCTTTATAACTCATCTGAAGACTCGTGTGCGTCTCTAGGGAAGAGATGATGATGACGATCTATTCCTGCATTATTCAGTTGCGTCACGCGCTTTGATTTTCCTCTAAGTTACTTATTTTTAACCTCCACAGTGACTATGAGCTGGAGATATGGGTGTACGCTGATGGTAAACTGCGATTCAGTGCTAGTGTACAAACATTCCCACAATTAGATCGCTTAAAGGGCCAGTGAGGTGCTTTTTTAATCGAAATATGATGCAATCTTTACTTAACATTAAAAAGTGGGCGGGGTTTATTCGGTGGCTCCGCCCACTTTGTTAAAAACAGCCAGTAGCTATTCGTTTTGAGTGATCCCAGCAAACTGTCTTGTGTTTAATAGACGTCTAAACGGAGACAGCTTTGCTAAAACGAGGCTAAACTTGGGCTGTCAGTGAAAATCTAATAGACATATACGAATTGCTTCTGAATGGCTGTATTTAAATCTCATCTGGTGCAAACAGCCAAATTGTTTATCGCTGCAAATCTCATCATGTATCGTGTTGTTAGGACACTGGGTTACAGTAGCTACGTTTCCATCCAGCTATATTTATTCGCATTTTGGATATGCGCATAAAAAATGGTTGATGGAAACGCCATGATGCGCATTAATTTTGAAAATGCGTATAAAAAATGTATGCGCATAACTGAGTAGGATAAACTTTTTATTCGATAAGAAAAGATGCGCATAAACTATGATGGAAACACTTTTACCGCATAAACTCCAGCACGCGCATTAAATAAAGATCATTTGATGTTGTAGTAAGAGATCAAGTGATGATGAAAACGTGTATAAATGGACAAACCAGCAGCTGAGCACATCGTAAAACATCTGAAATGTTGTTTTGCTCATTCTAAAGCGCCTCACCGTTTCAGTATTAGTGTTATTATATTATTAATGACCTCCAGAATCAAGAGCGTCTGTGCTCCGCGTCTGACACCTTCAAACGCCACCGCGCGTTCACTGTCAGGATTGCCTTCTGAGGCACAAGTCATTTATTAAATGACGAGTAGATTGACACAGCTTCTCCTACTGCAGCAAATTACATTTTTACCGTTGAAATTTGTCGATAAATGACGATTTTGTCCGCTTTGACTCGTTGGATGGAAACGCTGCTTTATTCGCACGTCTTTAATGCCATAATCCAGTTTTGCACATAAAGTTCATTTGCAATTTTGGATGGAAACATAGCTAACGTAACCCTCTCATCTAATGTGGAACTCTGAATCTGCGTCTCATTTCAGAGTCTGCTACTGTCCACCGGAGGTCGCATTTCGGTCACGGACACTTACTTATTAGCCTTTCTGAATGAATGAAATAAACGGTTTTCCATTAAGGCAACCTGCAGCGCTGATATAATTGGCTAATCTGGCATTGGGCGGATTAAAGGGACCAAAACAAAGACATTGTTCCGGCACGGAAAACACATTTTTAAAGCAGAATATATGACTTCAGCATTGTTTTTCAGATAAACTTAGCATGTTTCTCAAATATCTGCTAACATATTACGGTATTTTTATGCTTTTAGAAGAGTCAAACACTTACATACAGCACCTTTAAATGTCATTGTCAGACAGTCAGTTTTTCTGCTGTGGTTGGTCCTTAATAAGCCCAAAAAACCTCATCAGTCGGCGCACCTGAAACCAAGCGCTCTGTCAGTCAAGTGGCAGTCATCTGCGGCTAACAAACAGACACGTTCTGCTTCGTTTCACCCCGAATCAGTGCATTTCCATGTAATTAAATTAAAGGCCTGCTGCCGTGCCCACTGGGCAGCTTGTCAAGCCGCCCCTTTAATTGGGCACGGGCACCTGCAGCGCAGATGCCAACACCTGATGCCCACGCCGGCACCCTGGCACACGGGTACAGATCAAGGTCGCTGACGTCCCACTGTTTACATCGCCATGAGGGAACACACACAGACACACACACTCACAGGTTTGTTTTTGTGAATTGTGGGGACATGTACAGTTGAAGGCAGAATTATAAGCCCTCCTCTATATTTTTCAACACATGAAAGTTGTAATAACTCATTTCTAATAACTGATTTCTTTTATCTTCGCCATGATGACAGCACATAATATTAGACTAAAAATTCTTCAAGATACTAGTATTCAGCTTAAAGTGACATTTAAAGGCTTAACTAGGTTAATTAGACAAGTTAGGGGTAATTACACAGCAAATTGATTAGTGTTAAATTTCGAGTGTTGTGGTAATTCAGAGTAAATGTTGAAATTCTAGAGTTAGATAAAGATAAAATAACCCTCTCAGTGTTAGAAGCTGATTTGCCTCCTCGTCATAGTTACACACTGTAAAGAAATGTAGGGCTCCACACTATTCCTTTATGTTGTCTCAACACAAATCAGTTAAGTTAACTCAATTGTTTTTACAAATTTAAGTTGATTGAACATAAAACAGTTAAGTTATCCCAGAAAAACCTTCAAGAATTGTGTTGATTCAGCTCATTATAGTTAAGTAGACTGAACAAGCAGCAGAAATGTTTTTTTTGAGTGCATCTAACGCTAATACAGTGTTGACTGCAACATCCAGGAATTTATGCAGCGATATCTCTGGAGGATTTTTTCAGACGTCATTTTCTTCTGCCACGAGGAGCGATGAGAAGAGGCAACTGGTGGGGAAAAGTACTGAAAATGTTTGTATATAGTCATTTGACATCCAAATTGTTATATATATATTTATTTTGTTCTGTACTAGCTGTGTTAAATTAAACTAAAGAAATTAAAAGTGTCTTAAAACTGCTCCTTATGGTTAAAATACGAGAAAATACGGTTTGTGACTGTTGAAATTGTCTTCCTTAAGCATTAACAGAATAGTTAAAGTGTTGCCGAAGATAAATCTTTGTTTCTATGCAATTTGACCTAAGAGTGTTAAGACATAACATTGACTCATGTTCAGATGATCTTTTGTGGTGGTAATATTTTACACTTTAAGAGTTTGCTAATGAACACTCTCTGAGTGTTGATAATGTTGTATTAACACTTTTATAGTGGTTCCCATATAAACTCTAAGGCAGTGTTAATTTTAACTCTAAGGTAGTTAAATCTATATCTAAAATTTGCAGTATAGGCAAATCATTACATGTTGTATCTGTGTTGTTCAATGAAATATCGTTTTGAAATCTGAAACATAACCTACATAGGTTTGTTTTTGTGAATTGTGGAGACATATATTGTTATTATGCAAGGACTTAGGTTTGCTCTTGACATTGGTGGAGACATAGATCACTAGAGCTGCACTGAACAGCACAAATTCTGTTTCGAGCTTTTAAAAAAACATGAATAAAGTACTTAATTATATGAAATTAAGTCTTAATAATGCAATAATCACATCCCATGCTAGAAAAGTCCATTTAAAACAAGAGGGCTCAAACTTTTTGTTATGAAAAATGAAGTTAATTGAGGGCCATGGGCCGAAGGTAAACATAACAAAACTGCACTGCAGGGTTCCACGCAATCCGTTCAGGTTGTCCCGAACCAAATCGATTAAGTTAACACATTTAAGTGGATTAAACATAAAACAATTAAGTTGTCCCAAAGAAATCTCAAGAATTGTGTTAAGCTCGTTTTGCATAAGGAGGTTAAACAAGCAGAAAATCTGTTTGTTTTGAGTTTAATTACATTAAAGTTAGCATGAGTCATTTCTTAATTTATTTGATATTATTGATATATAGATTTAATTATATTAAATAATGCAACAGATTTTTTTACTCACTGATTACAATAAAACACAATAATTTTTTTTAGCGAATACACTAGTAAAGCTGCACCTGCCTCCAGGGGCGCCGCAAATGGGGGGAAAGTTAGGACGATTCTAAGGGCCCATGCACTCTAGGGGCCCACAGAGATCTGCTTTATAATTAATAACAGTACTATAATGTAATATAATATATATAATAATATATAAATTATGAATGTATCTCTCTAAATTACAAGTAAAACAATTTATTAGAAATAAAAAATAAAAATACGGCTTATATCTGCCCCTCGTGTCTTCTGTCACTGTCAAATTGCACTCCCCCCCC
>CAIGQQ010034670.1:216455-227239 GCA_903798035.1 Danio albolineatus
CTGTCACTGTCAAATTGCACCCCCCCCCCCCCCCCCCCCCCCCCCCCTTCTTTCACTGTATGGTTCAGTCCGTCAGTAGCGGGAAGAGAGTTGATGCTGTGTTGAGGGCAATTGTCAGGTAAACTGCCAAAGCAGCGATGTCCTCGAGGTTAACATCAGCTGCGTCCCAAACCGCACTATTCTACACCATTTTGTAGTATAAATAGTGTAAGTAGTGTGTTCACACTGAAAACTCTAAAGATAATAAGTGCACTTTAATTACCAGGATGATAATCTAAGCATCATTTATGGGTCTCGGCTTATTTATGGCTCTCATTGTAATATAATTTTGTGTCTTATTGATGTTTGTCACTGTTCCAGTGTATTGCACATTGTATGAGACACTATTTCAGTACAGTTATTTAAATAGTTACACATTTAATATACATACATTTTGTGTGTTTAGAAATGTAAAATCAGTGAATATTTGATTACTGATCCCTTTTTTTTTGTACTACATTTATATTTGAACAATAAATCATCTGCTAGCTACAGTCATGGCCGTTCTCTTACTAAATACTGATAAGTAGTGGACAAAATCAATAATTAAATGCATAGATCAGTATAACTACACTGCAGACAAAGAGTTTGGATAGCTAGCTTGGTAGTAGGGTAGAATCTTCATATTTTTTTATGGGGCCCAAAATTGCTAGCGGTGCCGCTGCCTGCCTCTGCTGTTGTCTTCTGCTTTGTCTCCTCTCCATCAGTGACGGTGTTTCATTTGTGGAAATCTGATTCATTTACTATTTTTAGTCAGAACATTTAGTTTCAGTTTGCTGTTTGTAGCTCAACAATAAAACAAACCACCTGGATGGTGGGCCGAATTAAAGATTACCAAGGGCCAACTTTGGCATCTCTGATTTAAATGATCTCGATTATTTATCCAGATTATTGGTTCTTATAATAATGGAGGCCAAAATCGAAACCAAATTTCGATTAATTGCACAGCCTTGGAGTATTATGGTGAAGTCGTAGCGAATGTAACTGTGCACAATGGGTTACTAAAGGGTGACTGAGCAATATTTTATTTTAAAGTCGATTCAGTTATTGGTGGGCGACACGGTGGCGCAGTAGGTAGTGCTGTTGCCTCACAGCAAGAAGGTCGCTGGTTCGAGCCTCAGCTGTGTCAGTTGGCATTTCTGTGTGGAGTTTGCATGTTCTCCCCGTGGTTGCGTGGGTTTCCTCCGGGTGCTCCGGTTTCCCCAAAAGATATGCGGTATAGGTGAAGTGGGTAAGCTAAATTGTCTGTAGTGTATGTGTGTGTATGAGAATGTATGGATGTTTCCCAGAGATGGGTTGCAGCTGGAAGGGCATCCGCTGCGTAAAACAAATGCTTGATAAGTTGGCGGTTCATTCCGCTGTGGCGACCCCGGATTAATAAAGGGATTAAGCCGAAAAGAAAATGAATGAATGAATGAATAAAGTATTGGTAGGGTCATTTCAGTAATTGGTGGATATTGGAGGGGACACGTTTTTTGTGCAAATTATATTGTTTTACTCGCACACGCATTTAAAGACAATCCAATATTAGTTTTGGTAAAAACATGTACTTGTTTTCTATATTAACTGAAATATAAATAAATATAAATAATATATATATAAATAAATAAACATATAAATATAAACATATACATAAATAAATAAATAAATACATAAATAATGAGGCTATTTAATAAGAAATTAAATGTAATATTTATTAGGAAATAAAAAAATACTACTTTAATAATAATGATGATGATGATAATAATGATGATTATTAATAATAATAATAATAATAATAATAATAATAATAAGTAGGATGTTGTTTATTTATTTTTTAATTTTTGAAAAGTGTACTTTTACAATGTGACACAAACAAACCACTGCAGAAATGTTCAAACCAACAGGCCCATGTCATATACAGTAGGCTATGTTTCTTAATAAGTAACCTACTATAAAATAAAGCATTAATGTATGCTGTGTTTTTTGTTTTTACAAGCTTTGGAGCAACGACTGTAAAAAATATACTAGCTTTGGAGACGTAATATAAATTCCGCTCAGCTGTGTTCAAAATGACATCAATTTTTCAAAGTGCACTGCAAAAGGGAGCGCAATTATAAACATGAAGATCGCTAAAACTGAACTGTAAAAATGCTTTGAATGCAAATTACACCTAAGAGTGATGACTTTAATGCTTCTTTAAAAAATAATAATTCAATGTTTGAATGTTCTGAGCGAATAGGGCATAGGGAGGATAACAGGGAATAGAGAACAGCCAGGAACTCTGCTTCTAACTACAGCTCCAGAGGTGTAATTGCAAGTGCACAAGTTTCCGACGCAGTTTGCAAATGTTTGTTGAAACGACGGATTTGGGAAACGTCAAATCAATAAACTATATTTGTAACGACGGAACTTGCGACCTTATTTGGCTAACGATGGTTTTCAGAAACCCACCACTGGTGGAGACTTCAGCAGTTCCTTTGTTACACATATTTAAAAAGGTAAAGAAACATATGGCCAAAATATATGGAAAATGTATGTTTGATATGTTGTATCTGTGTTGTTCAATAAAATAAAATACACTTCATGTCAACAAGGGTGGAGAAAATACGTTTCCAACCTTACAGTAGAATGTGTAAGGAAATATCCAATATTTCGATATTTATATCATTGCTTGATGTGCAAAAAAAGATTTTCTTAATGTTACACGTGAATGTATTGTCTTGGATTAAAATATATAGAAGGTAAAATATATTATTATACTTTAAAATATGTGTTTTTTTTATTTATTAGATTTATTTGTATAGAAAATGTATTTCTAATTATATTTTTGGGTATATTTTGAAATATATATATACATTTTTGTCTATATATGTATTTGTCTCTTGATATGTCACAAAAATACCTGCACACACACACACACACACACACACACACACACACACACACACACACAGGTGCCTTTAAGTGCGCAGCCTCCATCATTTAACCCAGAGGGTGGTTTGCGATACAGACGCCCTTTATTTGAACTCGAACGGAAAAACTGCACCGCATGACTCCAGACAGCATCCAAATCAACATGACGGATATCTGGATAGCTGACAGAAAACTTTTACCCGGTGTCCTAGGGTTGTAATTCATCCGAATGGATGCAGTTTTATGAGTTTGTGCTAATAGAAACAACCTAGAATACCCCCTGTTGATTATAGCAAAGTTATTTAAATCCAAGCATCTATAGCTGCTATGGTAACAGAACAGCTATAGCGATACAAACAAATTACGCAATACTGTAGCTAATTTTGTACAGCCATGGGCTAATCACCACCATTTAATGTTGTAAAAACTAAAGCATACTCAGAGGTGGAAAGAGTAATACAATCTTCTACTCAAGTAAAAGTACTGTTACCTCCAAAAAACAATTACTTAAGTGTAAAGTTACACGCCTATAAATCTACTCATGAACTCATTAAAAACGTACTCATGATTAGGGCCAGACGGAATCTGCGGACATTTTTAGCTATTTCTGCGGATTTATGCGGAATGATTTTGGGAGTGTTATGAATAAAACCTTAATATGTGCAATAAAAAGTAAAACCTTTTTAACTTTTATTTAATGTTTACAATGCAAATACAATTAGATCCAATTTATATGGTAAACAAAGCAAGTATATCATATAAAATATCTACCACAGGACAGAAAATAGTACTTTATAAACTGTATTGTGAATAAATCATGTGAATATTTTCATATTAGTCAATATTATTACTGAAATTTATTAAAAAACTGAATAAATATAAATTTACACACATTTACACCAGAAACTAAACAGAATCAATGATGGGCTAAAAATCTGTGGAAATCTGCGGAATTCTGCGCGCGCAGATTCCATGTGGCCCTACTCATGATTAAAGAGTAACTATTTCTCAAAAGGGACAAGGGATATAAATCTCCAATTAGATGTTTTTATTTTAATAAAACATTTATTTGAATAGACAATTTTGCTCTAAGTGAAGTTTATTTATAAACTAATTTCGAGAGGAGCAAGCGCGTATGATTGATCGCAGCTGGTCCTCATTAGCTAATGCACGATTCACCAATCAGACGATTCCTAAATCACTATAAACAACCATCTTACCTGAGCCATCTTCCTCTTGACGAATCCCCCCTTCCACCCCTACTCCTCCCCTTTCCTTAGGGCAGCACGGAGGCTCAATGGTTAGCACCATTGCCTCACAGCAAGAATGTCACTGGCTCAGATCATACCTGGCCAAGTCGGCATTTCTGTGTGGAGTTTGCATGTTCTGCCCATGTTTGTGTGGGTTTTCCCCGGGCACTCTGGTTTCCTCCTACAGACCAAACACATGTAACATAAGTAAACTGACAAACTAAATCGGCATCATAGATAAGCGTAGAATTCAGCATACACCCTCCAGAGACATTCATGATCTACATTCGCCAAGCGGGGGAGTTCTCGAGACCTACCTGAACTTGGACTCCCCTCTCGCCCTGCAACAGGGGGGAGCCCTGGGCTCGAGGATCCCACGAGCTCAGGGCTCTCTCCCGGGACAGCATGCCAAACACGCTTTATAATCAATCATCAGCTAAGTGGCAAACTCTTGAAATGTTTAAAGAGTTAATAGGAAATATATCCAGAAGTACACAGAGTAAATTACCTCTAATAGAAAGTAATAAATAATGTTAATGTACAAATTTTTGTATATGCCCTCTCAGAAATAACATGTTTGTTCCTTTAAGGTATCATGAGATACATTTTGTACACTCAAAAAAAAAAAGTATTATGGGCAGTTTGGTGGTATTTAAAATGAAACTACTCGAATTTATCCTATAAAAACATTGAGTTTTTAGTTTTTTACATGTGGATTGCTGTAGCAAACTTTACACATTCTCTACAGCATTTTGAGACTATACAGTGGCGCCCCCAGAAAATTTTCTTAGGGGGGGCCAGAAGAGGCCGCACCAAATCTGAGGGTGTCACACAAAAATATGATAAATTAAGTGTAGCATTATATTTATATGTTTTTTTTATTTATTTAATTAATTACTTTTGAAATAATGCAATTTATTCCTTGAAACAGTCCAGCAAGTACATGTGCAAATAAAAGTCAATATTATTTTAAAAACAGTTTTTATACATACATACATACATACATACATATATACATACATACATATATATATATATATATATGTCAACTTTTATATATAACTTTTCAGTTATTTTTCACATACTTTTATTGTACAGCATACAGTATATACCATGTCTAAAATTAATGAAGATTATTGAATTAATAAAACAAACAAATGAACAAACTGAACAGCATACCCGTCAACCCTCCCGTATTTCCCGGGAATCTCCCGTATTTTACAGTTCTATCCCGCTATCATCCCGTAAATGTATTTTCCCGTATTTCTCCTGTATTTTCAGTCGTTCTCCGACGGGTGTCAATAAACATTAAAGAGCCGATCCTCCCTATACGCAACCCATACCGCCGAACCACCAGGGGCCGCCCTTGCTCTTAAATCTGTTGGAATCTGTGCTTTCGTTTCATTTAGGCGTGAAACACTCTGAAATAAACATAAAAACTGTGGGATTCCCTTTCCTTTTCATTACAGGTGCCGTCGCTCCTCCTATACAATCCTCAAAACAGCCATAAAGCGGTGCGTGACTGTCAGACGTGCTCCATAGTGATAAAGAGACGCTGTTTCCCAAACGGATTCTGTACATGTGATTTGAAGCGGAGTGAAAGTGGATACTGGGTTTTGTGTGTGTGTTTGAACAGACATATACACATAATTAATAATAACATCTAAAGATGTCGATCTCGATGGTTTTTTTTTTCAAACCCAACTAATTTTGTCCTAAATAAGCATAAAACGTTAGGAAAGCAATCGAATGCCGACATTATAACGATATATGTAAACTTCTGTTATCTATAACAGTGACACATTTCTTATTTAATGTAGTCAAACAAAAAATCATAATAAATGAGATTCATTCACTACTCTTTATTCATAATGTGTAAGTTATACAGCGAGGAAAAGATGACTAAGATTTGATAAGTTGATTTCATTTCTTTATAATAGCGTATTTTAATAAGTTAAACTGTTTGCAAACGTATACTAATAAATTTTCTTTTATAGATAATAATATTAAAAATTATTACTGACCGTTTAACTGTTTATTTACTTTGAAACAGAACGGCATATTTGATATGGGGATTGTGGATGGGGTGGGAGATCCCTTATTTTCACATCCCAATGTTGACAGGTATGTGAACAGAAGTCATTACTATATACACACACTCACTATACAGACCCCAATAATATCAATTATCCATATTCCTTTATGAGCCACAATATTAATAATACAGCTTCTTTTAGTGATGTACCTTAAGGTAAATATTAAATTGCCATTGCTGTCTATTGAAGGTGTGTGCGTGCTGTCAACGATAGTGATGGGAAGTTTGGATCATTTTACTGACTCGGATCTTTAAGTCTCGTTCATCGAGATGAACAAATCTTTTTTCGAGTCATTTCGTCCAATTTGCCAATATATTATTAAACTGTTACGAATTGCTTCCAAACACATGTACAACTAGCCCAAATGTTGATCACACTACAAACAAGTCATAAATAGAATGCTATAAGAGAAAATACGACTCGGACCGAGGACTCGGGAGGTGAACGGATCAAATCTCTTTCCGGCTCTAAATGTATATGATTGGCTTTTGTCTTTCACGTGATGACCGAGTGACTCAAACAGAGGACTCGATACATGAACGGATCAAATCTCTTTCCGGCTCTAAACGCATATGATTGGCTTTTGTCTTTCGCGTGATGAATGAACTAAAAGACTTGAAAAATGAACGAAACCTGCACATCTGTGCGCAATCTGCGCATGCGCGGATGAACGAATCACTCCCTGAGAGGACTCGTCGTTCCCGAGTCATATTAAAGATTCATTCAAAATGAACGAATCGTTCAAGTACGACCCATCACTAGTCAACGACGATCGGGGAGGGGGAGGGGCAGTGAATCAGTCAGTGGCACCATCAGTCACAATAATTTAGTGGCTGCTTTTTCATTCATTCATTCATTTTCTTTTCGCTTAGTACCTTTATTAATCCGGGGTTGCCACAGCGGAATGAACCGCCAACTTATCCAGCATTTGTTTTACGCAGCGGATGCCCTTCCAGCCACAACCCATCTCTGGGAAACACATCCATACATTCTCATTCACACACATACACTACGGACAATTTAGCTTACCCAATTCACCTGTACCGCATGTCTTTGGACTGTGGGGAAAACCGGAGCACCCGGAGGAAACCCACGCAACCACGGGGAGAACATGCAAACTCCACACAGAAATGCCAACTGACCCAACAGGGGATCGAACCAGCGACCTTCTTGCTGTGAGGCGAACGTGCTACTCACTACGCCACCATGGCGCCCTGGCTGCTTTTTATTTTTTTAAATAAATTATTTATTATTATTATTATTATTATTATTATTATTATTATTATTATTATTATTATTATTAATTTTATTAGGGGCGCCCCTGAGACTATTATCACAGTTTACATAACTTACGGCTGATCTCTTCTTTTTTCCTGTCAAACACTCTTAGCCTATTTTCGCGCCATAATCACGCAGTTATCATTGCGAATCAGGTCTCTTAAACTAAACGATATTGACAATTATTTTGGACGTGTTCATGCTCGTCTTAAAATACTCAGCTTGTCCGAGTTTCGATGCGTCTCGATCGCATTCAGTTTGTTTTTAAGACGCGAACAGCGCTCGTGCTAATGCGCATGCGTCAACCGCGTCCACCCGCTTTACAATCAAAGGCGTGTGCGCTGTAATTAGACGAGAATAGATCGAGTCAAACACTCGTATATTACTGGAAATGATGCTGTAATTATCACACAAACATCTCCAGACAAGTTCACACAAACTCTGGGAAAGTGATTCAGAGGAGCCTTCAGCCATAAACTCCGACGGGACAGAAATCATCTACCAAATAAGGCTGCCGGTGATGAAGTCTGACCCCTGAACTGCTGGAGGAAATGCTTTCGAAAACAAACAAATGGATCTGGCGTTGAAATCAGTGCTGCTGCTGATGTGTGAGAGAGTCTGAACCCTTCAAAACACGCCATTAAGGAGCTTCCCATCGCTTGTAAGTGGAACACAATCTACTGCTAACATTGTTCATGACGAATATAGACTTACGAAACAGTACTGTTATTAGGCTTTGGCGTTTTTGAACACCCTTTTTAGGAAAATACCATGGTACATCAAGTGTTTGTCTTTATAAATAATATTATGGTGTATTTTAAAGTAGGATTACAATAGCATTACAAGGCTGATTCTTTATATTTAAATGACTTGATGACACCCTCATGCGATTTCAAACCTTTATGAGTTTCTCCCCCATGTAGAACACAAAAGAAGACATTTTGAAAAATGTTAGAAAGCTGTTACCATTGACAACAGATAAAATAAGCACAATAGGTGAATGATGATGGCAGAACTTTCATTTTTGAGTGAACTATCCTTCTAATGCAGACAAAACTGGTTGTAAGAGTTACAAATAATGAGAATAAAAGAATCTGCATCTTTTAAAAACTTCTATCGCAAACCAATATATTGTGCAGCTTCATCATGTTGTCGTCCTATAGATCCCACATGGGCTAAATGAAGACAAAAATCTATAACTACAGTCAACATCTAGGCCTATTTGTTAAAAATATATTGTTAATTTATTATATATGCGGGAACGTCCTGAGAATGTTATTTGTGTGCTGGGATGCTGGGTCAGAAATGCAATTTCTGAGTTAAATACAATTGGGTTAATCTGGGTTAAATTAAAATGGAATGCATTAACCCAAAATTGGTTTTGTCAATATTTGACCCAACATTGGCCTAGAAACCCAGCATTTTGTCATGCTAAAGATGTCTAGATTATCTTATAGGCTTTGTAGATCTATATTGAAATGATTTAAATAAAAAAAAATGTAATGTAATAATTAACCCAAACCTTGGGTTAATAGCCTACCTAGCATTTGTTTAAATATCTAATGATGTCTATCACATATTACTATCAAAAAGATTTTAAGATTGTTCCAGGAACATCCTGGGAATGTTATTTGTTTGCTGGGATGATTTTAAATACAATTAAAATTGAATGCATTAATTAACCCAAAATAAGGTTTGTCAATAGTTGACCCAATATTGGCCTACAAACCCAGCATTTTGTCATGCTAACAATGTTTATCACATAGGCGATGCAGCTTAATCAACCGATTTTATGCCAATTAAAACACATACTGTAATAATCAACCCAGACATTGCGTATATCAATATTTGACATAACATTGGGTCAATAGCCTACCCAGCATTTGTTTAAATGTCTAATTATGTCAATATTACTATCAAAAAGATTTGAAGAATGTTTCAGGAACGTCCTGCAAAGTTATTTGTTTGCTGGGATGCTGGGTCAGAAATGGACAAACCCAACAGTTGGGTTAAATACAATTAAAATTGAATGCATTAATTAACCCAAAATTAAGTTTGTCATTATTTGACCCAACATTGGCCCACAACCCAGCATTTTGTCATGCTAATGATGTTTAATAAACAGGCGATGAAGATCTATATTAAGCCGATTTTATGCCAATTTAAACATGTACTGTGATAATTAACCCAAACATCGGGTATATCAATATTTGACATAGCATTGGGTTAATAGCCTACCCAGCATTTGGTTAAATATCTAATGACGTCAATCACATATTGCTATCAAAAGATTTTAAGAATGCCCTGTGAATGTTATTTGTTTGCAAGGATGCTGGGTCAGAAATGGACAAACCCAACAGTTGGGTTAAATACAATTAAAATTGAATGCATTCGTTAACCCAAAATTGGGTTTGTCAATATTTGACCCAACATTGGCCTAGAAACCCAGCATTTTGTCATGCTAAAGATGTCTAGATTATCTTATAGGCTTTGTAGATCTATATTGAAATGATTTAAATAAAAAAAAATGTAATGTAATAATTAACCCAAACCTTGGGTTAATAGCCTACCCAGCATTTGTTTAAATATCTAATGATGTCTACCACATATTACTATCAAAAAGATTTTAAGATTGTTCCAGGAACATCCTGGGAATGTTATTTGTTTGCTGGGATGATGGGTCAGAAATGGACAAACCCAACAGTTGGGTTAAATACAATTAAAATTGAATGCATTAATTAACCCAAAATAGGGTTTGTCAATAGTTGACCCAATATTGGCCTACAAACCCAGCATTTTGTCATGCTAACAATGTTTATCACATAGGCGAAACAGCTTAACCGATTTTATGCCAATTAAAACACATACTGTAATAATCAACCCAAACATTGCGTACATATCAATATTTGACATAACATTGGGTCAATAGCCTACCCAGCATTTGTTTAAATATTTAATTATGTTAATATTACTATCAAAAAGATTTGAAGAATGTTTCAGGAACGTCCTGCAAAGTTATTTGTTTGCTGGGATGCTGGGTCAGAAATGGACAAACCCAACAGTTGGGTTAAATACAATTAAAATTGAATGCATTAATTAACCCAAAATTAAGTTTGTCATTATTTGACCCAACATTGGCCCACAACCCAGCATTTTGTCATGCTAATGATGTTTAATACACAGGCGATGAAGATCTATATTAAGCCGATTTTATGCCAATTTAAAC
>CAIGQQ010034670.1:233513-249336 GCA_903798035.1 Danio albolineatus
CTGTAATTTCACGTCCATTATTTTATGGTAAATGTTTGTAATTTCACTTCCGTTATTTTATGGTAAATTTCTGTAATTTCACATACATTATTTTACGATAAATGTCTGTAATTTAAAGGCCATTATTTCACGGTAAATGTTTGTAATTTAAAGGCCATTATTTTACTTTATTTTTTTTTACAGTGTAGGTATAGTACACAGTTGAGGCTGTGTTTTTAGTTTAATCAGTTGCTATATGGTAATTTCATACCGTGGAAAGTTGTGATTGTCCAATCAAGTAATGCAAATATAAATTCATAAAGGGGTGTTTATTTAATACTAGGCTAAAATAAATTCGAAACCCAACATACAGGGTCAAATATAATGAAACCCAATGTTGGGTTAAGATGTTCAATTGAATGCAATTGATAAGTTTCAACCCAATGGTTGGGTCTGTTCATAATCCACCCAAAATTGGGCTATTTTTTTCAGTGCAGGCTTATTGGCAACAATAAACCATTTAGTTTGTAATAAGAAATTAGAATTAAATGGTGCATTTGTCTTAAAGAAACGGTCTAGTTAAAGTGTAATTCTACGAAACAGCGCCAGATCTCCAGAAAACAAATGAAAGCATTGTTGAATGGAGTGCATTTGAAAGAATACGGCCCTGATTAGATCCGAACACAAGTGCGGCGAACAATTTTCGGAGCAATTATTGGGAGCAAAATGCATTCTATCTCGTTCATCTCCCGAAGATGATGTCTGCCTCTTTCTGCAGGATTACTTTTCCATGGCTTGATTCAATTGATGTGCCATTTGTAGCTCAAGCTCGGCTCTGCCACGGGCGGCGGACGGTCCAATTTACTTCTTTCTCATTTATTAGAAATTTCCATGGCTTTTGGCTGCTCGCATGCAAACGGCGCTTTGATGGGCTCCCGAGGAACAGCGCTAATGAGTTCGATGACTGACGAGAAAAGCAATTAGCCCCCGATCTCCTTCACCTTCTCTCTCGCATTGTCTAGAAAAATGAGGATCTCTAACGGAGTCTTAGCGCTACCTGGAACAACATTTATATCTGCTAATCAGGTTCGGTGCGTATTATGAAAGTCTTTTTGATTTTATGTTTAACATTCGGGCTGCGACGGATCACAACACTCAGGGTTTGGAGCATATTACTGCTTCTGTGTCACTGGTTGAATCATATTTTAGATCGGTGCCTAATGAATACCTACTAACTAACTAAATTAAAAAGTGGTAGTGGGGTGATTTTATAAAATGCCTGATTCTGGGTGTAATAAGGACTAACACAAACTGCTGGGTTAATTTTTTTTTTAAATTAAATCTATAGGACCAATTTTAACCCATTGTTTGGGTTAGTTTTCCCCAATTTGGCTTTAAATAACCCAGTATTTCTTAGAGTGCAGTATTTAAGTCAGGCAAAAGCAAGTTAAACGTAAAATATAGCGCTGGATAGTCTTAAATAATTAACATATTTAATTTGTTTTACTATTAAAACTTTTTTTGGTGTTTCACAACTCACAACTCATTTAGGCCTTAAAATGTATTTGAAAACAGCTCCAATCATCCATCTGTTGTTGATTGACTAACAGTTGCGAACATTAATACAATAAAAGTGAATGCAGGGGTCCAACTAGGCCTGTCACGATATCTATTTTGTGCTGTACGATATATTGCACCAAAATATATTGCGATAAATTATATTATTGTCATTTTATTCCACTTATAATGCCAGAATGACAATCATCATAATACAAGTATAGTCTTCCAAAGAACACATAATATTTCATTCATTAGAATATTTAATTAAGTTATATTCGTTTTAGCAATTTAATAATCAGGCATTGGAATCAGAGTGTGAAAATGCATAAAATAAATAATAATAAATGTTAACAAAAAAAGTGCAAGGTAAAAAGTTACAGACGCTACGATATCTGCTACCAGATCTATCTCTAGTTGTCAGACACCCACATGAAAATATACTCAAGTAATTTACGGTAAATACTGTAATGTTTTTTTTTTAACCATACCGACACCTCCACTAAAGATATAATATTGTTAGAATTGTTTGTTTTTTTCATGGGCGACATATATTGCATTACCAAATATTATTGTGGTCATGTTCATGTATTGTGCGATAAGTCGATATATTGATTATTGTGATAGGCCTAGGTCCAACATGACGATACTTTCGGTTCTTTCCCAACCAGCAGTATTGGATTGAAATTAGACCTAAAAAAGGGATAGTTCACCCCAAAAAAGTAAAATTCTGTCATAATTTACTCACCCTTTATGAGTTTCTTCTGCTGTACACAAAAGTAGATCTAGTAAAGAAAGCTGGAAACCTGTAACCATTGACATTCGTTCTCTTTAGTTTTCCTATTATGGAAGTCAAGTGGCCTAGTCAAAGTCCTGACCCGAATCCAATTGAGATGCTGTAGTGTGAACTTAAAATATTCAAAAACCTTTTAATATGGCTGAATTACAACATTTCTGTAAGGATGAGTGGGTTAAAATTCCTCCACAGCGCTCTAACCGACTCATTGTAAGTTATGGAAAATGCTTGATTGTATTTGTTTCTAGTTATTAGGTTTAGAAGGCAAACAAGTTTTCACACAGGGCTATGTTTTGTATTTACTTCTCCCTTAATAACAAAAAACCATCATTTTTAAACTGCATGATGTGTTTACTTGTGTTATATTGATGATCTGAAACTTTAAAGTGTTGACAAACATACAAAAAAATAAGAAATCAGCTGGGGGGCAAACACTTTTTCACACTACCGTATGTATAGTACGCAGCTGAGCCAACACAATCTCACGACAATTCGTAACTTTTATAATTAATGGCTGATTCGTATCAATTCGTACAATCTCATTTGTAAAATTTAGTACGATTTGCTCATCGCCCTATGAGTTGGGTTTAGGGGTGTGGTTTGGGGCCACGCCTCCTTTTAAAAACTTTGTACGAATTTGTACAAATAAGCCACTAAACCAGAGATGCCCAAACTAAGTTGGCCCATGGTAACTTTTGATTTGGCCCGTCATCCCATCTGAGAAGAAAAGGAAAATGATGGGAAGGTTAAGGCCAATGCCTTCAACAGAGCTCGTCATTTCTAATTTTAACGTAACCTTTTGTTTGTTTAATTGTTGAAATACGAAAAAGCAAATGAAAATACATTTTTGAATTTTAAAAGTCCTGAGGATCCTCAACGAGCAAGTGTATTTAATGTGTTCAGCATTATAAATGGGATTGTTTATTTTATTGTAATAAGTTCATCATAAAAGTGTAAAACAATATTTATAACTATTAATTAGGCCTGTTACGATATCTATTTTGTATTGTACGATATATTGCTCCAAAATATATTGCGATAAACGATATTATTGTCATTTTAAGACCATTTTATGCCACAATGACAATATAATATCATCATCATGCAAGTGCACTCTTCCTAAGAATATATAATTTTTCATTCTTAAGAATATTTAATTAAGTTATATTCATTTTAGCAATTTAATAATTAGGCATTGGAATCAGAATGTTAAATGCATATCTATAATAAATAATAATAAATGTTAACAAAAAAGTGCAAGGTAAAACGTAACAGTGGCTGCGATTACTGCTACCGGATCTTTCTTTAGTTGTCAGACACCCACATGAAAATATACTCAAGTTATTTATAGTAAATACCATAATTTTCTTTTTTAACCATACCGACACCTCCAATAGAGATATAATATTGCTAGAATCGTTTTTTTATTTATGGGCGATATATATTGCATCACCAAAAATTATTGTGGTCATGTTCATGTGTTGTGCAATAAGTCGATATATTGATTATTATGACAGGCCTACTATTAATACGATTAAAGTATTTTGTTCCAAGTAAATTAAAAAAATTACCATATAACAGTTTGGTTTATTTAACTTTGTCCCACCACCCTCAATCAAGTTAAGTTTTTGGCCCTTCATAAGAAAACGTTTGGGCACCCCTGCACTAAACTGACAAAATGTAAAATAGTTACGTTTCCTCGTGAGATCAGACTGGTTAAGCCTATGATATTAGTTTAATCGGTTGTTACCTGGGAATATCATACTTTGGAATATCATGACTAACCAATCAGAATCAAGAATTGTAAATATATATTCATAAAGGGGGCG
Organism: Danio albolineatus; assembly: GCA_903798035.1. Taxonomy (NCBI): domain Eukaryota; kingdom Metazoa; phylum Chordata; class Actinopteri; order Cypriniformes; family Danionidae; genus Danio; species Danio albolineatus. The sequence goes on from CAIGQQ010034670.1 coordinate 237,675, forward strand.
TTTATTTTACACTAGGCCACTTTTAAATGCATTTTGCCCATTAATTCGCTAGTGAACCATTCCTTTAAAAACCTATACAAAATTAACCTTCCATATTTTGTTTGTTTGATTAACAGTTGAGGTCACTTAAACATTAATTATATTTAAAAGCTAACGCACGGATGTTTTCACATAATTACGTTTAGTGGCTTGCCAAAGGTTTCACTTTAAGGTTCTAAAATAATGCATAAAACGTTAGTTGGATAAGAGCAGTGTGTAAACACTCCCGAACATCAGCTTTGTTTTTCTCTCTGGTCTTCAAAGAAATGGCTTCACGGACCGGAGGGACAGTAAATAGCATCAGGTGAAGGGTTCAAGTCTCCAGACGAGACCAGTGGCATTTGTTGAAGATCTGCACTGAATCCACTGATATTAACAATCCAGCACAGTCTTAAACCCACAATGAAGAACACACAAGAGCTGCAAACAAAGACGTTAGAACGTCATACGTGATATATTCAGTTAACTTGGCACGTGCTAACAATTACAAATAACCATTTTTGTATCCGGGTCACCATGTTGAAATTGCGATCAGCGGGTGGCAGAATGCACGAAGATGAGACGAGATGTTAGATCACGAGCGTGTTGAGCTCATGCATGTGTTTACCTTTCAGGTAGGAGGCCAGATTGTGAAAATAATTGATTGTTCTGTTGAGATGCCATGTGCGATGACAGCTGATTGGTCCTCGTATAAGAAATTTCATTTCGCCATCTGCCTTGTCAAACCGAGCTTATGAAATTTTAATGATCCTGCGGAAGCGCTCGCACCGCTAGATGCGGCCGATCACAACTAAGCCCTCCTTCAGACGAAAACACGAGGCGCACAACCGTTTTCAGACAACATTTCTTTAATACAAAGTCAACATATCTACATACACAGTGGTTTCAAACCAATTATTGTGTGTCCGTCAGAAGTAACAGTTTGAAAGCGATAGCACTTGGCCTTCGTACAAAGAAAAACAATTCGAGTTTGGCTTTTTTTTTCTTCTCTTCTTTTATTTTTTCGTGTTGGCCGTTGTGTTAATACGTTCACTTTTTGTATATTGGTTCTTCGTTATTTGCACTCTAATCAGTTTGTACGTTTGGCTCCTGTTGTCCAAGCTCAAATGTCCATTGGCAGAACGTCCGAGCACCTCCGCCATCGTAGAGATGTTTTCATGTTTCGTTTTTTTTTTTTTTTTTGGAGATCAGTCCGAAAGTCCAATCGCACGTTGGAAAAGTTCGTTAGAAACACACACAAAAACTCCCAACAGTTTAAAAGGCAGCGCTGGAATTTCCAGATTCCAATTTCTCACCTACTTTCGTCCCGTAACGGAAAAATCCCCAAAGTAAAACTGAAAAACGGAACTAAACATGGCATGCGTCTGTAAACGTCTAGAGCTTCGCGATGAGCTAGTAATCAAACAAAAATGTAGAACAGAAACAGTGGTGAGAGAGGGATGTGTTTTTATGCTAGTGAAGCTAATCATCAAACACGTAACCAATTCAACGTGACTAGCTTCTGCTGTTCGTATGGTATTTTATAGGCACTGGGCATTTCAGCCCTGCTTCACTCAGAGACATGAAACGATTACTGATTTGTGCTGCGTTTTTGGGTTGAATCTCTGTCAAGAACGTTACACAACACTCCAAAATCAAAAACTCAATTTTGCTTGAAGAAAAATAAGCCTAATTTTAGGTCCAGTAAGCTGTTTTGAGTCGCGTAATTGTATTTTAATGACAACAAAACATTCCTATTGGTGGCCCACTGAAGCTGAAGTCACGACCTGAGGCTGCTTTTACACTATAATGTTTTCGCACATTCGAGTACAAATCACTGTCCTAAAACACGTCACGAGTCCAAACGCAAACACTGGGCATGTGCATTTCTTGCCCACCGCTAGAATTAATGTCACATGATCAGGACTTGACGAATCAGGGATTGATTCTGTGCTTCGTTTTAACAGCAGAGGGCGCTCTTAGCTAGCTATTAAGCGCAGATGAAGCTCTAGGATGGTTTTTAACAGCCAATGTTGCTTTAGGCTTATTTTAAACAAAAGATGGTGCTCTAGGCTAGTTTTTAACAGCAGATGGCACTTTAGGTTAGCTTTCAACAGTAGGTGGTGCTCTAGGCTAGTTTTTAAAAGCAGATTGCACTCTAGGTTAGTTTTTAGCAGTAAATGTCGCTCTAGGATAATTTTAAACAGCAGATCGCACTCTAGCCTTTTTTTTAGCAGCGGATGGTGCTCTAGGGTAATTTTCAACAGTTATATCGCTCTAGGCTAATTTTTAACAGCAGATGGCGCTCTAGCCTTACTTTTGTAGTGGATGGTGATCTAGGCTAGTTTTTAACAGTAAATGTTGCTCTATGCTTATTTTTAACAGCAGACGGCGCTCTAGGCTAGTTTTTAACAGTAAATGTTGCTCTATGCTTATTTTTAACAGCAGATGGCGCTCTAGGCTAATTTTTAACAGTTATATCGCTCTAGGCTAATTTTTAACAGCAGATGGCGCTCTAGCCTCTCTTTTGCAGCAGATGGCGCACTAGGCTAGTTTTTAAACAGTAAATGTCGCTCAAGTCTAATGTTTAACAGCAGATGGCGCTCTAGGCCAGTTTTTAACAGTAAATGTAGCTCTAGGCTACTTTCTAACAGCAGATGGTGCTCTAACCTTTCTTGTAACAGCAGGTGGCACGCTAGGCTCGTTTTTAACCATACACCTTAATGCTAATTAGAAAAAGTACTTGTGCGTTCAGTTGAATCATGTAATTTAGCTTTTATGTTACGAGATTAATGTAAACGAAGCTCACTATGATCGCTTTTATAATTTGCCTTAAACCTTTTCTAACTTAATTAATAATTAATTTAGGTTTAACTGGTATTTGGAAAAAAAATACATGCAAGCATACAGCGCCGTGTGCTGTTAAAACTAGCATAGAACGCTGCCTGCTGTTAAAAACTAGCGTAGAGCATCATCTGTTGTTAAAAAGTAGCCTAAATTACCATCTAGCATAGAGCGCCATCTTTTGCTAAAAACTAGCCTAGCCTGAGGCATCATCTTCTTTTAAAAAATTGCCTAGAACACTGCCTGCTGTTAAAAACTAGCCTAGAGCACCCTCTACTACTAAATAAATTGCCTAGAGCGCCATCTACTACTATAAAAATAGCCTAGAGTGCTATCTGCTGTTAAAAACTAGCCTAGAGCACCATCTACTATTAAAAATAGCCTTCATCACCATCTACTGTTAAAGAGAAGCATAGAGCGGCATCTGTTGTTTAAACTAGCCTAGCCTGAGGGGCCATCTGCTGTTAAAAACTAGCCTAGAGTGCCGTCCGCTGTTAAAAACTAGCCTAGAGCACCATCTACTATTAAAAAAATAGCCTAGATAGCCATCTACTGTTAAAAAGTACCATAGAGCGCCATCTGTAGTTAAAACTAGCCTAGCCTGAGGGACCGTCTGCTGTTAAAACCTAGCCTAGAAAACCCGTCCCCTGTTAAAAACTAGCCTAGAGCGCTGTCCTCTGTTAATAACCAGCCTAGAGCGCCATCTGCTGTTAAAAGCTACCCTAGAGTGCCATGTAGTGTTGATCTAAGAATCGATTTTGCAAACAAATTTTCACCACAGCTCTATAAAAGACTCCTAAGTGTTTTCAAAATGGTTGTTGTGGGTCAAACACACCAGAGTAGCGTGTTTGACAGCCTTCAAGGTAGCATATTCATTTTAAAATGAAAATGCACTAGTGTAAATGGGTGTAAACCTCTTGAGAAATCTCGGTTAGCGCTGGATGAGGTGCTAGTGTCCAGAAGGTGGTCTGTGGGTTTTAGTTCTCGAGCATAGAAAAAAAAAAATCTCAGGGTGTGTTTTGAAAGAAAGAGCACCGGCTTCTGTGTCCATTGACTGGCTTCATCACTCGGTCAATAAGTGGGTGTGTGGTGGGCGTTCTGCTGCCCAGTCATCCAACATTTACCCCTTCAGAAATGTGTAAAGGAACGACTCGAGTGCTGAGAAAACGTGAATTCATTACTGTTATTATTAAAGGCTTAAGTAGGTTAATTAGGGTAAAGTTAGGGTAATTAAGCAAGTCATTGTATAATGATGGCTTGCTCTGTAGATGATTAAAAAACAAATATCGCTTAAGGGGGGCTATTAATATCGACCTTAAAATGTATTAAAAACAGCTTTTATTCTAGCTGAAATAAAACAAATAAGACTTTTTCTAGAAGAATAAATATTATAGGAAATACTGTGAGAAATTCTCAGATGTGTTTAACATGCAGATGTTTTGTTAGAATGACCAATTTTTGGCTGAGATATAATTGAGGGTTAAAAAATGTAAATATTGAGAAAAATCACCTTTAAAGATAAAATTAAATTGCATTTTAATATCCCTCGTCTATTAAATGAACTAACGCAAGGAATCCCAAAATAACCAGCAATAGGCAGTTTGGATAAAACAAAAGTGGACGCGCAGTTTCATCTCGGGGCATTAGGAAATGAGATGATTGAGACGGAGCTACATTGCTGGAAAGCACCAAATAACGATCCAAAACCTCAAGAAACTGATGCGATTAGCTTTCCGCCATTTCTTCGAATGCCTCAAAAACGCCGTCAGCTTCAATCGGAGGGTTTTACTTTCTCAAGTGGGTGAACGGTTCGGATTGCTTAAGTGGCAATAATTGTGACTTTAACTGCATATGTTTTGCTAGAATAGCCCATATTTGGCTGAGATTAACTTATTTGAACATTTAGAAATTGAGGGTTAAAAAAAACGTAAATATTGAGGGGAAAAAAAATCACCTTTAAAACGTTCAAATTAAATAGCATTTTAAGCAAATTAAAGCATTTTTTCTTTTCGGTTTCGGAGTGAATTGACATTCGTTCATTTAGCGAGATTCTCCTTAAAAAGTTTCTAGAAACTGCGCAGCATGAAGTCTTGGGGAAAAGGAGAGGCGCTGTGATTTCTCTCACCACTGGACTGCAGCGTGTGGCGGTGAAGATAAGAGAAAAGTGAAGAACTGGGGGGGAAAAAAATAAACCAACAAATGCATCAGGAAAAAAAAAGGAGGAATGAAGGGAAGAGAGATAAACAGAGCTGTTAGTGTGAGACAAAGCTTCTTTCAAAACTGCGGAAGGTTTCCATTAGCATAAACATTTCTTTCTTTTTTAATTTTTTTTTTTTTAAGAGTCGTTTATCTCAGTATTGTTCAAAGACAGAAATCTCGTGGGTCAAATTATACAAATACATATAATATATATTTGTTTATTTACAGGCATTATATTCAGGATCATATTTGATATCTAACAAACGATCGAACATTCTGTGGTTTCAAGAGTAAAAAAAACAAAAGATGCTAAAAGAAATGAAAGCGAGAGATGGGCTTTAACGGTTTTTGTAGTAAAATTTGTAAAGTATCAATTATTTATATGTATATTGTTGAGTTCATTCTGAAGTAAACCAATATAAAAGTAATACTTTAGTTGATACCAGTACTATTGATGAATAACAAGTAGTTCACCCTTCGGTATTGAGCAACAGGAAGTCAAATCTCCCCCGCAGTGATTTATGGGAAAAATAATCACGATTTCATACTCGCATAATTTCATGGTGGTATAAAAAATGATCGCCCGCTTAGAAACAAACGAAAAAGGCTATTCATATGAAGATTTGGATATATCTATTATATTCTGCATTTAAATATATGCGCGAGTGTGTATGTATACATTCACGTCCCATTCGTTTATGTATACATGCGCACAAACATCTGCCGTAACATTTCTACAGTGAAAAAATAGAATGTCTTTTAACGTAACATGAGCAAAAATGAGCATCATCTTCTCTTGCTAATTAAAAAAAAAGAGAGTATTCGTTAAAAACACTAAAATCAAACATCTGTTAAGAAAGAAGATAATAATCAAAATAATACAACAATAACATATTCGTTTTTTTTTTTTCGTTTTGTTTTTTTTGTTTTCTACGATGTTACAAGAATAAGGCTTTTTTGGAAATAAGATTACACACGGCTCCTTTCACTCTCTCACCAATCAGGTTCAAGCATTCTCCAGATCGGCCAATCAGATCTGACGGCGGAGAGTTGACCCCACCCCCCTTGTACGCATATGCATGAGCGTGTAGAACAGTCCCACCTACGACAAGAAGATAGCTGTACCGCAATTTCATAACGCGAATATCCGTCGTCTATTAAACGAACCGACGCAAGGAATCTCAAAGTAACCAGCAATGGGCCGTTTGGATAAAACAAAAGTGGACACGCGGTTTCATCTTGGGGGATTAGGAAATGGATCAAGCAGTGGGACCAACACACCCACACACACACAAAAAAAACCCTTTCACACTTAAATCGGAGTCTTCACATGTACACGTACAGCATAATGGAGCGAAAGCAGCATGTTTGGTATCAAGAGCGAACTGAAACCAAATCAAAACAGTTGTAAGACAAAAACGAAACAAAAGAGTTGGCGATGAAGGTTGGTCACTGGGGACGCCAGAGTTACCGATAGCCACAAATCGCCGCCTACATATCCGGTGCGACCATTGTTGGTTCTTCAGGTCCAAAATCTCCAGGTTAGGCTCTCGAGACGATGGAGATGGAGCTACATCACTGGAAAGCACCAAATAACGGTCCAAAACCTCAAGAAACTGATGCGATTAGCTTTCCGCTATTTCCTCAAATGCTGTCAGCCTTCAATCGGAGGGTTTTACTTTCTCAAGCGGGTGAACGGTTCGGATTGCTTCTTAAGTGGCTCCCAATTTTGTCCAAATCACTTGAAAGAGGCTTGAACCGAGACGTGAGCAGCAAACAGTTTCCTTTCCAACTTGTTTTTGTAGCATTGCTCCAACTTCTCCACTCTTGAGACCGACGAGACGATAAACGTTTAGTAAACACTGAAGGAACCAACCAAATCGCGTGCTCGCCGTGTATTGGCGGTACCCCTTCCTTCGTATTTGTCTGTTTTGTTTTATGTACTATGTTCATAGAGTCAGCCTGGAAAGAAACGATGTCGTTGTCCTCCACATCAGAACACTTGAGGTAAGGTTAGTGGTCCGACACTTGGATCATTCCCACCCCACAGCCTGAGCCAAAAAACGGTCGGTTCCTCCTTGAGATTGGGGCTTGTTGCGGTCCAATTGGGAAACTCTTGGTTGGATCGGTTCCAAAAAAAAAAAAGACGATTTGTGGAAAGAAACGCTATGGATTTTCTATGGTTGTCATTGTTTCGTTTTTTTCAAGCAAGTTTTTATGGCTCAGGAGGCTGTTGGGGGGAAGGGGGGTTGTGGGGCAGGGGGGAACAAAAATGGCTTTTTTTACGTTGCATAGTGATCAAAACTTCCAAGGTACTCCAGAGCCGCCTGATAGCAAAACTGGTACTCGTCCTGTAGAGGGAAAACACAAAGACATCAGCGATTGCTTCAGCTTGCCAGTTATTTGAGCTCTGAAGTGTTACTTTACCAAAAAATGTGGACAGCATTTGAAGGACTTTACAATTTAGTTTTACACCGAGGTTAGTTTCAACAGGTGACAGTGTTCTAGGCTAGTTTTTAACAGCAGATGGTGCTCTATGTTCCTTTTTGATTGCAGATGGTGCTCTATAGTAGTTTTTAAAAGCAAATGGCACTCTAGGATCGTTTTGATCAATAAATGTTGCTCTAGGCTAATTTTTAACAGCGGATGGTGCTCTAGGCTAGTACGTAACAACAGATGACGCTCTAGGCTATTTTTTTAACAGCAGATGGCGCTCTATAGTAGATTAGAAACCCACAACTGGGTTAAACTGGTATTTGTAAAGAATTGGATGCAAGTACACAGCACCATCTAATGCTAATAACTAGCATACATCATCAAAAACTAGCCTAGATCGCCATCTGCTGTTAAAAACTAGCCTATAGCATCATTTGCTGTAAAAACTAGACTAGAGTGTTGTTTGCTGTTAAAGAACTTGCCTAGAGTGTCGCCTGTTGTTACAAACTAGCCTAGAGCATCGTTTGCTGTAAAAAGTTAGCCTAGAGCAGGGGTCACCAAACTTGTTCCCGGAGGGCCGGTGTCTTGCAAATATTAGCTCTAACCCTAATCAAACACACCTGAACAAGCTAATCAAGGTCTTACTAGGTATACTTGAAACATCCTGCTGAGGTTAGTTGGAGCTAAACCCTGCAGGGACACTGGCCCTCCAGGATCGAGATGATTCCTGGCCTAGAGCACCATCTCTTGTTAAAAACTAGCCTAGAGCGCCATTTGCTGTTAAAAACTAACCTAGAGCATTGACAGCTGTTAACAAACTAGCCTAGTGTCACCTGCTGTCAAAAACTAGCCTAGAGCGTTGTCTGCTGTTAAAAACTAGCCTAGAGCGATGTATGCTGATAAAAACTAGTCTAGAGCGTCGCCTGCTGTTAAAAAACTAGCCTAGCCTAGAGCGTTGTCGGCTGTTAAAAACTAGTCTAGAGCATCATCTGCTGTTAAAAACTAGTCTAGAGCACTGTCTGCTGTTAAAAACTAGCCTATAGCATTGTCTGCTGTTTAAAAACTAGCTTAGAGCGTCGTCTGCTGTTAAAAACTAGTCTAGAGCGCCATCTGCTGTTAAAAAAACTAGTCTAGAGCGTTGTCTGCTGTTAAAAACTAGCCTAGAGCATCGTCTGCTGTTAAAAACTAGCCTAAAGCGTCGTCTGCTGTTAAAAACTAGCTTAGCTCGCCATCTGTCGTTAAAAAGTAGCCTTGAGCGTCGTCTGCTGTTAAAAACTAGCTTAGCTCGCCATCTGTCGTTAAAAAGTAGCCTTGAGCATCGTCTGCTGTTAAAGACTAGCTTAGCTCGCCATCTATTCATTTAAATTCACCTTTATTTGTATAGCGCTTTTACAATGTAGATTGTGTCAAAGCAGCTTCACATAGAAGGTTATAGTAAATTGAAAATGTCAGTTTAGTTATTAGCTAGTATATTATTAGCTAGTATATAGCTGAGTTCAGTTCAGTGTTGTTTAATATTCACTACTTAGAGTTCAAACACTGAAGAGTAATCCATCGGTGCGCAGCTCTAGCTGCAGTCTAGTCGCCGGAGGCTGGAGAACTCGAGGCTCGTCTGCCCTTGGAGGGTCACAGGAATCCGTCTCTTGCTTGCTACTTCGCCAAGCAGCTGCTTTTCATCTGTCGTTAAAAAGTAGCCTAGAGTGCCGTCTGCTGTTAAAAACTAGCCTAGAGCGATGTCTGCTGTTAAAAACTAGCCTTGAGCGTCATCTGCTGTTAAAAAACTAGCCTTGAGCGTCGTCTGCTGTTAAAAACTAGCTTAGCTCGCCATCTGTCGTTAAAAAGTAGCCTAGAGCGTCGTCTGCTGTTAAAAACTAGCCTACAGCACTGTCTGCTGTTAAAAAACTAGCCTAGAACGTCGTCTGCTGTTAAAAACTAGCCTAAAGCGTCGTCTGTTGTTGAAAACTAGCTTAGCTCGCCATCTGTTGTTAAAAACTACCCTAGAGCATCGTTTGCTGTTAAAAACTAGCCTAGAGCACCATCTGCTGTTAAAAACTAGCCTAGAGCGGCATCTGCTGTGAAAAACCAGTGGAGCGCCGTGTACTATTAAAAACTAGCCTAGAGTGTTGTCTGCTATTAAAAACTAGCCTAGTTTCCGTTTCTTTCTGCTGTTAAAAACTAACCTAGATCGCCATCTATTGGTAAAAACTAGCATAGAGCAAGATCTGTTAAAAACTAGCCCAGATCACCATCTGCTGTTAAAAACTAGCATAGAGCAGCATCTCCTGTTAGAAACTAGCCAAGATAGCCGTCTGCTGTTAAAAACTAGCCTAGAGCACCATCTGCAGTTAAAAACTATCCTAGAGCACCATCTGCTGTTAAAAACTAGCCTAGCCTAGAACCCTAAAAATGTTTCGTTTATTTACAGTTAATAATTTACTCACCCTCACTCTCTCCAAACCAAAAAGGCATTCGCTCATCTTCAGAACGCCACTGTAGATATTTTAGATGAAACCCTGGAGCTCTCTGATTCTCAATAGAGAGCAGGGGTCAAAGATATTCAGTCCAAAAACTATTTTGTAGTCCTTTACTCATCAGATTGGAAACGCTGCTTTATTTGCACGTTTTATGCAGTATTTTAGTTTTGGACCTAAATTTAATCCACATATTTGGTTGGAAACATGTTTTAGGTTATTTTTCTGGATCCCTTGCTGGCTTATTGAGAATGAGAGAGCTCCTGGATTTCATCTAAAATATCATAATTAGTGTTCGGTACATGAATGAAGGTCTCACCGTTCAGAAAATGACATGAGGGTGAGTAATTCAGAACAGATTTTTCATTTTTTTCTTGAATTATCCCTTTAAGGAAGGCAATCTGGTGTGAAACTGTAGCTTTAGGCTCTCACCTCCGTCTGCACCATTGCTGGCCGCTGTGTTCTGAGCATTTTGACCGTCTGGAAAATGTCCACGACTCCCTCATAACGCATCCTTTCCAGCACGATGCTCAGCGTAATGAAGACCCCGGTCCGTCCAACACCAGCACTGCATCCAGAAACACGCAAGGTAGTGTTAAAAACTGTATACTGGGCTACACACAATTCCTAAATGTTGTCTCAACACAAATAGAGTAAGTTATGTTGTGGACTGAATATAAAATAATCAAAAACTGTCAGAAAATGCTTTTTTTGTGTGGTTTTATTCCCTGTTTTGGGAAACTAAAGGACTAAAATGATAAAAAATACACATACCAATGAGGATAATACTTAATAAACAGTAAATGCATGATTTAAGTACAAAATCAATTGTCGGAAAAACAAACTTTTGTCAGTTTTAAAACATTTTCTCTATAGATAAGCATTTCGTATGCTTTTATTTATTTTATATATTATATAAATTAAATATACAACACTAGTAGTTCAATTAATTACATAAACAGACATATAAATTATAGTGTATAATAGATAAATGATGAGACCAGTACACAAATAACTAAACAATAATAATATATTAAAGTAAATATAAATAAAGATGAAATAAATAAACAAATTAGTTAATTAAGGTGAAATAAATACATATAAATTAAGGTAAAATAAATAAATAAATATAAACCGACCATGAATCTTAATAAAAATGCATTTTAATGTATAATAAATAAATAAGGTTACCTCTACAACAAAAGCACGAATAACTAAATAATAATACTAATAATATTAATAGAAATACTATATTTAAATAAATATAAATTAAGGTGAAATAAATACATTAATGAACAAACAAACATAAATTAACCTGAATAAATAAATACAAATTAAGCTAAAATAAATAGATAAATAAATAATTGAATAAATAAATAGAAATTAAGGAGAAATAAATATAAACAGAACATAAATCTCAATAAAAAAAACATTTTAATGTATAATAAATAAATAAGGAGGCCTCTACAACAAAAGCATGAATAACTAAATAATAATACTAATAATATTAATAGAAATACTATATTTAAATAAATACAAATTAAGCTAAAATAAATAGATAAATGAATAAATATAAATTAAGATGAAATAAATAAATAAATATAAATTAAGGATAAATAACTAAATGAATACAAATTAAGGTGAAATAAATAAATATCTAAATAAATATAAATTAAGGTGAAATAAATAAAGAA
>CAIGQQ010034670.1:270825-287803 GCA_903798035.1 Danio albolineatus
AGATATATATATATATATATATATATATATAAATCATCCACATGGTACAGTGAACAACATCAAAAACACGTCAATAATGGAAATTGATTTAATGTCAATTGACTCCCTTATCTCAAAACGACGTTAAAGTGACGTCAAAAATCCAAAAATCAGGACTGTCCTGTAAATGGATTTTTGATAATAACGTTAGATGTCTATTTGACGTCAATTAGACATCAAGGTTGTTTACATGCATAGTCGGGAGACAAACTCTAGTATACATTTGTAATTGAAACGTCAGATGAATCAAACTTTCCTTATATTACAATACATTTGTGCCGTAACTTTGGAGGTCAAAAAAGCGTCAATGTGTGGATGTCAAATAGACATAAAGGCGATTCGACATCGATTAGACATCAAAGTTGTTTACATGCATAGTCGGGAGACAAACTCTAGTATATGTTTGCAATTGAAACCGTAAGATGAATCAAACTTTCCTTTTATTACGATATATTTGTGCCATAACTACGGAGGTCAAAAAATCGTCAATGTGTGGATGTCAAATAGACGCCAAGGCAATTCGACGTCAATTAGACATCAAGGTTGTTTACATATGTAGTCGGGAGACAAACTCTAGTATACATTTGTAATTGAAACTTTCAGATGAATCAAACTTTCCTTTTAATAAAATACATTTGTGCCGTAGCTTTGGAGGTCAAAAAAGTGTCAATGTGTGGATGTCGAATAGACGTCAAGGCGATTCACATTTTTGACGTGTTTTTTGACAACAAGGTGCTTGCTGGAAGGTCAATTTATATTAATATTCCAACAAGTATTCATTAAAGTGGCCCTTGTTTGATAGACCAAAGGATAGCAATCATAACAAAACATAGTCTTAAAAGTACAGTCTCAAAGCAACACTTAAGCTGCTTTTGCCACAAAACAATACGAGCAATATTAAGGCCCAATCCCAATTCTATTTTTGTACCCCTTCCCATTCCACTTGACCCTTACAACCGAGGGTTAAGGGGAAGGGCGTTATGATTATGGATTATATTTTGCGAAATTAAGCCTTTTTTTTCGTTTTTTTTTTTAAGCATGACCGTAAAACACGAACGCGGCTATGAATATATTAAAACATGTGTTTGTTTGTCGTAAAAATTCATAATAGTGACAAAAAAATACTAATTTGTGGATCTCCTTACTTCCGGGTTCAGCTATCCTGCAGCTGTGGCTGATGTATTCTGGGAATTTTTCTTACCTCACACTTTTAAGTGTGGTCCTGAAAAATCTTCGTTCGAAGGGGTGTATACCCCTTGCCCTTAGCCCTACGCCTTCAAGCTAAAGAGAATTGGGATACCGCTACCCCTTGACGTGAACGCGCAAAACGAGGGGTAGGGGTATGGGCTAAGGGGTAGAATTGGGATTGGGCCTAAGAGTGGACAACAAAAGTGTATTGCGGTTTCAAGACTGTTCCAAAATGGCTGAAATACCTCAGAAATCAGGACTGTCATGTACATGGACTTTTGAAAATAATATTAAATGTCAATCAGTGTTGCTAGCCCAATTGGGCGGTTTTGAATTTGATTGTGCAGGAAAAGGCAGGTAGTTTTGCAATGGCGCGCCCCGAGCGTAACCTTCCCCCCTAATTTTCACTTATAAACCGGTTATGATCTCCCAAAGAGATGCCTCCTCATGCATCACCTCCACCCTCTCACATCCCCCCTGGTCTTTACAACCAGTTATGACCTCCCAAAGACATGCCATCCCCCACACCCACAACAAGTATTCATTAAAGCGGCCCCCATTTAATATTGCAAAGGATAGCCAATCAAAACAGAGTCTTAAAGGTACAACACAGAGGCACATACAACTTGGAATCTTGTTTTGCAAAGCAACTTAACAATACGAGTAACATTCGGAGTTGACTACAGAAGTGTACTTCAACACTCCTGCTTCCCGACAGTTCCAAAATGGCTGAGCATTGAGTCCCTGAACTGGTGAAAAACTTGCAACCCCACTAACGTGATATACAGTCACAGTCTGGTAAGAGGCTATTGCAGAGCTCGTGACAGATATCCATCATAGAAAATAATCCCCAAGAAAGAAAAGCCATCTAGCTCCCTTCACTGCCTTTTTTTTTCCTCGCTTCCTTCCAGCTTTTTGCAGCTCTCCGAGGGCCGGCCGACAGCATCCACTGCAGCTGATTTAGGGCCAGATGCTATACGATGGAATTAGGCTGGACTAGGAGTAAATCAGAGAGCAGAACCCACGCCGGACCCCGTCTCGCTCTCTTTCTGCCATCGCTCTGGGCGGCTCGCAGTAAATCTCCCGTAAAGCAGCCAAACATTCTCCCGCCTAAGCTCGGGATCCATGGGGCGGCGGGAATAGAGGTAAAGCCCTTGTGTGCCAATGCTAGAAGTTACATTCTTGTGGTCTACATCAATCGAAACCACAAATGTGGTCCTGGTAAAAGGATCCCAGGGTCTTTAGGGGGAATTCTGGGTCTGTGATCACCAGTGTTCATTTCGTTAATGAAAATGCTGATAATGGTTTTTTTTGATGCCATGGATATCATTAGATACTAACAGTGACTACAATCAAAAATACAATTTCGTTGACGAAAGAAGACGAGACTAAAATGCAACGTGACAGCACCTAATATTTTTCTGGTTATTTTGCAAGATGTTGGTGTTCAGCTTAACTGAACTTAAACTTAACTGATCAACGTAAACACTTAACTAGGTAAAGTAGGCAAGTTAAGAGTATTGGGCAAGTAATTGGACAACAGTGGTTTGTTAATCAATTACATTTATATAGCGCTTTTCTAGACACTCAAAGCGCTTTACACAATGGGGGGATCTCCTCATCCACCACCCGTGTGTAGCATCCACCTGGATGATCCGCACACCAGCTGATTGGTGAAGTGGAGACAGAGTGATTAAGCCAATTATGATATGGGGATGTAAGGAGGCCATGATGGACAGAGGCCAGTGGGCAGATCTGGCCAGGATGCTGGGGTTAAACCCCTACTCTTTTTCAAAGAACAACCTGTGATTCTTAACGACCACAGAGAGTCAGGACCTCGGTTTAATGCCTTATCCGAAAGACGGCGCTCACTGAGCAGTATAGAGTCCCCTTCACTACACTGGGGTGTTAGGACCCACACAGACCGCAGGTCGAGCGCCCCCTGCTGGCCTCACCAACACCACTTCCGGCAGCAACCTAGCTTTCCCATGTGGTCTCCCATCCAGGTACTGACCGGGCGCAGCTTCAGTGGGCGACCATGTGAGAGTTGCAGAGAGCTAGCTGCCGGCATAAATACCTCAGTAGGTATTTTTGCATATACACAGTCCTTATAAAAACTTCCAATAATCACAGTTTCCACAGCTAACGCTTCTTCCAGCAAGGAAGAACAGAGAGCTAGCTGCCGGTTGTTCTGTAGCTAATAATATCGATCGATTGATCAACTGCTTTCATTCAAGCCAAACTAATGTTAAACGCAAAGTTAAACAGTTGCAAATAAGTTAAATCTTAGATGACAAAAATAATTAATCTGATGTGGGGAAAAAATTATGTAGTTTTGATTGCTTAGCTATTCGTAGCTTAGATTGATTGTAATAGTAACCTTATTGCTAATGTCAAATTATTTTTATTGGCTAAAACTAGACTAAAATGCAAAGTCTTTCTGGGCCTTGATCACACCGAATGCAATTTTCTGCGCTGAGATGTGCCCTTTTTAAATAGTATACTAATGACCATAGTTTCGCCAATACTTGTGTGCCTTTTCTGCCGGTGCGCAATGTGTGTCAACTTTGAGCGTAAAAAGTGCAATAAGTCAGTTGCGTCTTTTTCATTGCCTTCAATTCAATTCAATTCATCTTTATTTGTCTAGCGCTTTTACAATGTAGATTGGGTCAAAGCAGCTTCACATGCATTATGAAAAATTGAAACAGTGTCAGTCCAGTTTTCAGTGTTGAAGTTCAGTTTAGTTTAATTCAGCGGACACAGAAATAGGAGCGTTGTTTGCACTATTGTCCGTTTTAGGTGCCATTGTGCAGTTAAACTCTGCCTTTTTACTACAACAGCTGCATATATTTACAAGAGGCAAGCTACTGTTCGAGCACTCGCTAATCGCTCGCGTTTCAAGTGGCGTAAGCCCTATTCAGAACACCGGTTTTGGGTTAGCGTTTTTTGACTAACAATAACCAAATGCCAAACGAGACACATCCTTCCTGTTTATACTTGAACGCACATGCCCAGAGTGCACGAGTGGTCACATGATATACGTTTTTGGTATAGTAGTGTGGACGGAGATATGCTCAGAAACGCTGGGTGAAACGCTAGTGTGGACGCAGATCGTTTTAACTAAAAAACTATAACGCACTAGCGTAAACGGCGCCTAAAACTAAAACCAAATTTGCTGCCTAAAATGAACTCTGGTGACCATCTCTCCTCTATGAACAGCATGATCGCACATGTCATTTGTGTATTTAGCACTAACAGCATAGGAGGAAATTATGTAACAAAGCTCAATACTTAAGGTTAGGGGAGGTTTTGCTCAAATCCCCGCAGTAGGAGCAAAGCGCCATTAATTCTCTGAAACAAGTCGCTTGTAATTACACTCGGCGTCCGTGCTCGCTTCAGACCCCTGGCAAAATAACCTACGAGAGGCATATTTAATTGTACAGTTTATCCAACACAAAGGCTTCAATCACAAACACAGGCCCGCGGTGCTAAATTGTTGTTTTCGTGCTTTAGCATCGAACAATGAAACACTTGGCCGTGCTCATTTTCTAGCCCCCGCTACGTCGGAGGAAAAAAAAGGCAAAATTAGCAATCAGGGGGAATAAAAAAAAAAGGAGAATGCCATTAAAAGCCTCTTCCCCGTCTCACAAAGCGTTCGCGGGAGTGTTTGGCTTTAGTCATAGCTAAGTGAACAGAGCACGGCTGCCTGCACGAATTGTTCCGCCGCTGTGTCTAATGGCGAAATCACTGCACTGTAAAATGGAAATTTCGAACTTGATTAATTTATGCATTCATGGGCGCTGTCTTTGTGATGATTCTGTTACGCCGTGTTATTGCTCATCTAAAATTGGGTCGTGGTGAACTGTGCCAAAAATCAAGGTGACGCGACGACAAGGGAGGGATCCTGGGGGGAAAACAGAACTGTAAACAGCACAAGGGAGCGTCGAGGATGGAACGTCGCCTCTGGATGGAGGGGGAAAAAAAAGATGGGCGTTTTAGCAACATAAAAGGAGAATCTCTACTGATTTTCCACTGACATTTTATGTTTCATCTGAATGCTTCACAGCTTCTATAGCTCTTTAGGGATATATCTGTGCTCTATACCAATTTTGGGCCACTTTTGAATTATTAGACTTGTTTTTCATGTGTGTGTGTGTGTGTGTGAGAGAGAGCAGACAATTAAACAGTGTGGGAAGGGAAGAAAGCAAACTGGTGGGGACACTTTACTTGTAGGGGTGTTCATAAGACTGTCATGACATCTTTATAATCATTACATGTCATGGATATGGAGATTATGCATGCTTGAACTGTCTTCAAGTGTCATTCACTCAGTTATGTCATTTTAAATGCAAAAATGACATTGTTTGAGATTACTTTGTTACGGCAACTTGACATAAGCAGATACATCATAACCTAATCTTTGTTTAGGCTTTTCAAAACTGGCCGCCTCACCCTGCTTTTCAATACCTGACCATGCTCTCCCCTGCTCTTCAATACCTGACCATGCTCTCCCCTGCTCTTCAATACCGGCTGCCCAACCCCCTACTCTCCTCTCTTCAATACCTAATGCTGCTCCACCCAATGCTCCTCAATAACTGATGCCATTCCCCATTCTTCAATACCGGTCTCCACAACCCCCTCTCTTCAATACTGGTTGCCTCACCCCACTCTTCAATACCTGATGCCACTCCCCCCACACTCTTCAATACCAATCTCCCCAACCCCCACACCCTGCTTTTCATTACCTGATGGCGCTTCCCCTAAACCCTCCCCTGCTCTGCAATATCTGACGGTGCTACCCACACCCCCCTAAGCTCTTTAATACCAGTCTCCTCACCCCGCTCTTCAATACCTGATGCCAATCCCCACACCTCTTCAATACCTTATGCCACACCCCTAACACTCTCCAATACCTGCCGGCATTCCCCCCACTCTTCAATACCAGTCTCCCTAACCCCCTCACCCTGCTCTTCAATAGCTGACGGTGCTATCCCCCAAACCCTCCCCTGCTCTTCAATACCTGCCGGCGTCCCCCCCACTCTACAATACCAGTTTCCCCAACCCCCTCACCCTGCTCTTCAATACCTGACGGTGCTTCCCCACCACTCTTTAATACCTAAAAGTATTCCCCACACCCCCACACTCTTCAATAACGATTGCCCCAACCCCCCACACTCTTCGATACCAGTCTCCCCAACCCCCCACCTGGCTCTTCAATACCTGACGGTGCTCCCCACACTACCCCACGCTTTTCAATACCAGTCCCCTCACCCCGCTCTACAATACCTCCCCACCCCTGCTTCAATACTGGTTGCCTCATCCGCTCTTCAATACCTGACGGTGCTTCCCCCAAACCCTCCCCTGCTCTTCAAAACCCCTTGCCAGTGATTCCCCCCACTCTTTAATACCTTAAAGTACTCCCCATACCTCCCACACTCTTCGATATCAGTCTCCCCAACCTCCCACCTGGCTCCCTATACCACCCCACGCTTTTCAATACCAGTCTCCTCACCCCGCTCTACAATACCTCCTCACCCCTGCTTCAATACTGGTCACCTCACCCGCTCTTCAATACTTGACAGTGCTTCCCCCAAACACTTCCCTGCTCTTCAATACTCCTTGCCAGTGCATCCCCCCCACTCTTCAATACCTGACAGTACTCCCCACACTCTTCAATAACAATCACCCCCACCCTTCACACTCTTCAATATCAGTCTCTCCACTCCCCAGCTGGCTCTTCAATACCTGACTGTACTCCTCACACCAACCCACGCTCTTCAATACCAGTCTCCTCACCCCGCTCTACAATACCTCCCCACCCCTGCTTCAATACTGGTCGCCTCATCCGCTCTTCAATACCTGATGGTGCTTCCCCCAAACCCTCCCCTGCTCTTCAATACCCCTTGTACGTGCTTCCCCCAACTCTTTAATACCTTAAAGTTCTTCCCACACCCCCCACACTCTTCAATATTAGTCTCCCCAGCTGGCTCTTCAATACCTGACTGTACTCCCCACACCACTCCACGCTCTTCAATACCTGACTGTACTCCCCACACCACTCCACGCTCTTCAATACCTGACTTTACTCCCCACACCCCTCCATGCTCTTCAATACCCGTCCCCCCCCCCCCCCCCACCATCCCCCCCCCCCCCCCTGCTTCAATCCTGGTCGCCTCACCCGCTCTTCAATACCTGACAGTGCTTTCCCCAGTCTTCAATACCTGACAAAAGTTCCCACACCACCAACGCTCTTCAATATCAGTCTCCCCAATCCCCCACCTGACTCTTCAATACTGGTCGCCTCACCCCGCTCTTCAATACCTGACCACACTTCCCACACTATAAAAATGCATTAGACAGACATAAAAATGAATGGTGATCCTCCCAAATGCACATGCTAGCTCTATCCAACACCACTAAAGGAGATTTCCGGATCTCAGCACTGAAAGGAATTACGAAAACAGCCTTTTTTTTTTCTTCTCTTAAAAACCAGACGTATCTGTGGGCGACAACAAAGTTCAGCCATTCCGGAACCTTCAGATGCAATCGAGACGTTTTTCTCTTTAAGAATTGGCATGTTCGTGTTCGTGTGTGCAAGCTTTCCCTGACCTTCGATGGGTGCCAGGATTACGCGGGAGTGGTCGTAGGCGATGACGTTGGCGTAGCGGTTCTTGGGTTTGTTGACCTCCAGGTTGGAATGCTCCCAGGTGAACTGCTGACCCGGATCGATGGACTGTGGAGAGAAAAGCACGGAGTGAAACCAACCCTCAGGGCTTTTCCCAATCCCTCAGCATCACTGCCATGAATACTAATGCGAGAGGAGAGCGAGTTCGCATCCGCCAGAACATCAGATGAAGGTGGAGGAAAACAGAGGAGAGTTCAACACTCAGAAAGCGAGGTTGAGTGAGGCCACGGGGCCTGGGAGAGCTAAAAACCAGCGGATGGGAAAAGAAATGAGAATCCTACACAAAAGCAGCTCGGATAAACCTTCGAAACAAGATAAAAGTGCGGCACATTAAAGCGTAATTAAAAGCGTCTGCTATCGCTTTTAAATATTCACAAGCTTTTGGCCAGGTAAGCTTTGGCGGGACGCTGATGTGGACAGTGAATAATAGCAAAGGAAACGCTGATAAAAGAGTCTGTTGCTTCCTGTGAGGGGGTGAATTATCTGAAGCCAGCAAGATAAATGCCGCAGCGTTCCCAATATGAGAATTTGGGAATAAATATTCTATTCCGCTGTTGGGGTAATTTAGTATTCCATTATGATTCTCGGGCTGGGTCACAGCTCCTCTAGCTTGAGGGATGTTTTCATTTAGGCGACTATCGCCGCATGCTGAATCCGGGACTAAATAACCAACAATGAGGGGTTTGATGTAACTGTTTACCCTGCCATGATTACAGGCACAAATAACAGAGCGCGGATCCTCCACAGGTCTCAAAACCGCTCTCTCTTATCATCCACCCTGCAAACCGCCCGCAGGGTTTTTTTTTTAAAGCGCACAGTTTGGATTGGGTTGGTTCTCTCTCCTCCAAGGCTCTGCTGTGATCAAAGAGATCACGTATGGACTGAAGCATGATGACATAATGTGGTGTTCGCTAATCCGCGGCATGCTTTTGCATAACGCGCTGCCCACATCCTTACATCTGACCAAAAGTTTACATCAGCTTCAACCTCCGATGCGTTTTCGTCTTTTCTCTAGCCAAGCTTTCCACAAACATAAATCATTGATATAACAGTGACTATTAGAGGACTGGAACACCCAGAATATCAAGAATTTGATCTCTTTTCTTCTTCTACAACAGCAGTACCCAAAACTCTTTCATCAGCTGACCTAAACGATTGAAGGTCCGTTTACACCAAGCATAACGATAAATATAACGATAAATACTTTTGCGTCCACACTGACGAACGATAACGATGTTTATTTTTATTTATACTGTTCATTCTGTATTGACCCCTTATCACCAGCAGATATCCTCAGTGTGCATATCTGACCATTAAATCTTTATTATTGTAATTGTATAATCTAACGTTTATTAAATATGTAGTCAGTGAAATGAAAACAACAAACTATTTCCCCCAGCATTTTCTAAGGACGGAATATAACGATGTGAAAACTAGCACTGGAGACGTGAGGTACTTCTATTTTTATACTTCAGTTTGACAGCCTGCCTTACAAAACATTCTATGAACTTTAAGATTCTTTCGCATGGCATACTTAATTGTGATTATCTTTAAAAAGAGGATTTAAGTTCAGCAGTGCTTCTTCACAATGTCTTCTGTAGCTTTAAATGATGCGAGTCCTTTATATACAGTGCATCCGGAAAGTATTCATAGAGCTTCACTTTTTCCACAGTTTTTTTTTTATGTTACAGGCTGAACTCTGCCGTTGTTTTATATTTAAAGCGATTTTTAGTCTCTATTGTTTTTTTTATAGTAATCGTGCTTTGTGTGAAAAGGCCTTTATTCTAATTGATTAAATGCATTTTAAATATATATTTTATTAAATTTATTTAATTTAAAATATAAAATTTATATTAAAAAGTAACTTGTACTTCCATTATAAACCTCTAGGGGTTTATGCACACCTTTTGGATTTATTTAAACATTAAGAAACTTACTTATATTTGGTAAGAAGGTGAATTTACTCCATTGTTTACTTCCTTATTTTAGGTAACAAGGTCAGAAATGAAACATTCAGCAGTCTGGCACCCGAACTTAGCAGCTTATGAATGACTTCCCTTCATTTAGTTAGCATATTCAGCTAATGCTGATCTATATGCTAAGCCAATGTCCCAAAAAAACGATAGCGTGTTGGCTCTCCTCAAGCGTGCCTGTGTTCCTGCTGGGATATCAGGTCTGGCTCATGCTGGGAGCCATTTAAGATGGCATTAAGCCCTCGGGGGGGTTTGATGGCAGTGCTGCCTTAGCGCACTGTGATTTAAGATGGACGACGACATTTGCTCTATGCAAATGAAGGCTGATTCAGCAATAGTGAAGACTAATCAGCAGCCGCAA
Source organism: Danio albolineatus (assembly GCA_903798035.1). Lineage (NCBI taxonomy): Eukaryota > Metazoa > Chordata > Actinopteri > Cypriniformes > Danionidae > Danio > Danio albolineatus. Next base: position 281,072 of record CAIGQQ010034670.1, read on the forward strand.
CATTTATGAGCCAAACCGCTGCCAAAGAACGTGAGGTACGAGTAACTAGCGACGTTTCTATACAAAGATGCGGATTAAACTCTGGAATACTGCATAAAACTATCAATCAAACAATCTTTTGGTGAAATATCCAGTACCTCATACTCCTGGGAGAGCTTCAGGTTGTCGTTGGCCTTCAGTAGCTCTGTGTGCTCGGCTAGTTCCGAGATGGGTATGGGCGGATGGTTCATCATACCTGCGCACCAGTCAAGGAGAAGACACAGAAAAGACAAGATCAGTAAGATGACCACAGACGAGTAACAGTAGAAGTTTGTGGAGAATGCGGGACACTGTGTGGAGGAAGACACCCAAGCAGGTTGGACAATGAGGTGGGGACTGAAGTGAGGAACAGTGGGTGATGTTAGGACACAGTGTGACCAGGCCAGAGCTCTACATCCTCAATCCAACCAATCAGAATCGTCCTAACACAGAAACACCCAGCACGGTTATACATAAGATATGAAGGAAAGGACCTAAGGACGATTGCTAAGGTGCTACAAAACCCCCAGACCAATTACAATGATGATAGCAGGTCAAACGGTTCCTAATAGCTTCGCAATACTTCCAAGGAGATGGACTGTCTTCTTCCACCCAAAAAAAATAAAAAATGATGAGCAGGATGACACTCTATACGCTCGATTCGTAAGACAAACCATACGTTTGTCCTCGGCGGGCTAACAAAAGGGAAATAACGTGCATGGTTGCCTTCTTGAAACCAAACAAATCTCCTTTCACGGGAACGTAAAATTGAAACAACCCCTAGGATCTGCCCTTGAGAAATACATCCATGTCTGCGGAGCTGAAACGTAATTGATTTAATCAAATACAAGATCTGAAAACTTCTATTTCACAGAGGCGAGACAGAAGGCCAAAAGCACACACGGAGATTGAAGCTATGTACACTTCGTTCAGGGCGATGACTGCGGGAATAGGGGAGTGGTATCTAAGCTCATAGGGTCTCTACCTAAGGTTAACCCTATGTAGGGGAAATGGAGTACATAGGTGCCGGAGGAATGGACAAGCTTATAGTACGGCCTTAGGGGGTGGGGAGGAATTTTGGGGCCAAACTGTAATTATACCAAAGGGGCCCGGAATTTCTAGCTATGCCATTGATTCTATTATGCTTTTCAATATGCGCCTAAACCTGGGTTATCATTATTTCAAACACCGGTAAGGCTAAGTTAAAAACTTCTGAAGCTCTGCTGTTCATTCAATCACAAAAGTGACACTGCAAATATGCAAATAAAAATGTTAACTTGGGGTTCAGGGATGTAATGGGTTAAAGGAACCACGTTTTTGGAAGCAGACTCAAGTCATCGAGAGTTAAGCGGTTCAGTTTTACCATCTCTGAATCCATTCAGTTGATCTCTAGGTCTGGCTGGAGCACTTTTAGCTTAGTTTAGCATAGATCAGTGGTTCTCAAACAGTGGTACGCGTACCACTAGTGGTACACAAGCTTCCTTCTAGTGGTATGTGGAGGAATCTCTGAATAATGAAAGTAAAAAAGTGAACACACTTTTAACTCTTTGACGCATACTATAACACCGATGTGATCAAAAAAAATATTTTAATGGGCTAAACCTTTTTAAGGGGCTGACAATAATAAATATTCTTAATTAGAAGAGTTAATCTGCCTTATTTTTGAACTGTGCAGTGCTGTAGCTGCTTAACTAGGCCTACTACGCTACTGTACTTCAATATCAGTTTTTTTCTGAGGTGGTACTTGGTGAAAAAAGCTTGAGAACCACTGGCATAGATCACTGAATCTGATTAGATCATGAACAAGTCCCTCGAAAATCTGAGGTGCAATAAAAACTTTTGAGGTGCAATGATAATCCGCAGAACTTGAAGATAGTCCCCTGTTAGATGATTGGACGCAGTCCTTCAAGCTCATGGGAGCCATGCGCAACATTCTTTCTTTTTCCACTTCAGCATGACTTTATATTCTATACTGGACATTATTTCTTTTAAGTGACAAGACTTTTGTTTAAGCAAAGTCAGACCTTACTGTAAAATATTTGGTATTTGGTAAAATAAGCGTAATTTAGAGGCCTTTGCCTTTCCTATAAGCCACTTCTGATACCAAATGATCAACTGGAACTCAAGTTAAAACTTGAAAACTTGGATATGTTACAATACTTTTGTCAGGTAGTGATAACTGTAATGAAAAATATCTCGACAGTTAAGAGACAATAAGCCAAATACAATTTGTATAATGCTGGCAAACATGATAAACTTAAAGCACTGACTTGGTTTTATCCTACATTATGCACCTCGCACAGTCAAAGCGACTGCTAATGATCTACACTTGTAGGTTTCCCTTGAATCATGATGTCTTTTAACTTCCGCAGGGTTACGGGAGTGAGAATCAGCGCAGATCCGTTTGCAATAAAAACATTTGAGGTGCAATGATAATGTGCAGGAATTGAAGATAGTCCCCTGTTAGATGACTAGGTAACTCGACTAAGTAATATCATTGAGCCTGCTGCAGCTATGGTATGGCAGCAAAATTCCAGAATTAGCTAGCCAAAATGAATATCCAGGATTATTTGATAGGTATAACACCCCAGTTTTAATATGAGCAGGGTGAAACATGATTGCAGATAACTCAGGACTCTAGGTTTAGGACAACCCAGGAGTTCATGTGATACCTCAACCAGGTGTCCCAAGTCCTGCTCCCAGAGGGATATGTACCAGCAAAGTTAAGCTCAATCCCAAACTAAACACACTTGTACTAAGTGACCAAAGTTTTTAAAGATCACAAAAAGCTCCCTGGCATGTTTCTGGAGCTAAAATCAACAAGAACATGGAGCACGATTGGACACTCCTGCCCTAACTGTAACCCTGTCAAGTATGGTGTTCTGGCAGTCTGGGACTGTTTGTTTTAGTTTTGAACAAGAAAGGACACAAGCTCCTGTCTTGTGTATTTTACGCTAGGTTTTATAAACAGACTCATTTGCATGTCGTCTACAGTCTTGCACGTAGACGAAATGTGAACTTGCTGCTCTTGCTTCTCGCAGCTCTTGGGGGAAAATCTGGAAGGCTTCCACTCTAAACATGAGCAAGCGAGAGGTAGAAAAATACAATATTGTCTTTCCCGAGAGTAAACTTTTTTTCCCCCCCTTAATACATCTAACAGCTTTCCTTTTGGCAGTGGCTTGCGATAATTCCTTTATGTAACCCTTCGTTTGAGCAATGATGGGAAATAAAGCTCTTGAGGTGAATGGCGGCGATCCAGGTAAATAGGGGTCTGTTTGAGAGTTCTGGCCTGGGTTAAGATGACCCGATGGCACCAGCGCAAAGTGAAGCGTCGTGTTATCTGCTTCAGTTCAGCCAAAGCTAAGCAAGCGTGTCAGAGAAGCAGTCGCCCATGCTAACCCCGCAACAACCGACAAGGACATTCCTCAAACAGGCACTTCCAAAAAAACCACTCCAAGCCTCGCTCTGATGTTAATCCAGTCATGAATTAGTAATGTAGCATAAAGCAAACACATCATCAACAAGATGGACGCTAACGTATAATCAGAGAAAGCGGCGGACTTCCTTTCATGGTCTACTTTAGCGCGAGGTCAAAAGTTGGCTAAATGTTGACATCTTCCTTCAAGAGTGCTGTGATTTAATTAGGCATGGATAATATGCATAATCACATTAGCCATCCTCAATTTAACATCCAGTTTTTTTGTCTTCTCGAATATGTCTGCCGCTAATGACTTTTGCCTGGGTTTGATTGAGAAGGGACTCTTGCTGATTGGAGCCGACTACATTAACGCGACGCAAACTCAACGGGATGCCTTGGAAAAGTTCTGGTCGTGTACATTTTTTAGCGTTTCTCCTAAAAAAACAAAGCAAACTGTTAATTCCCACTTGGCCAAAGCTAGCATGTGAGCGTCTGTTGATTTGACAATGACGATGACAAACTTATGAACACGAATAAAAAACGTATAAGAAAATTTCTCCAATTTGCAAAGACCTTAAGACTTGGACAAATGTTGTTCTCATCAGCCTGGCCGAGCTCTTAAGAGATAGTCTGGAATCGGTTTGACCCTCATAAGGTGAACCAAGGTAATATATGCCAAAGCACTCTCGAAAAAGACGCGAAGGGCAAGTTTGGCAAACATCCCGAGATCGGCCCCTGCATGCTAAACGCCGACAGCCTCCATAATGCAATGAGAAAGGCCATCTCGAGTCAATCGAAACCCAACAAACTTTGAAGATTACCACTTTCCAATGTCAACTTATTCTTCAACCCTGCTCCGTGTCAACAACAATTACTCGCCTTCCATCTTTCTGTTCAACATAAAGCCGTTATTTGTTTGTTCTAAGGAATTTTGTCCCTGCAAGACGTAAGAAACAATTACATTTAATCCGAGCGGAGTGCGGCGGAAAAAAAAGTATTTACGAGAGACACTAAAAAAAAATCTGCTTAAGCAAGGTCCAATCGGATATAAACTCTTTCAAGGACAAATTCCTGTTGCTGTTCATTTCCTCTCGGCTCCCTCTGCCAGGATATTTTTTTTGCTTTCCCGTCTCTTTCTCCACCGGAGTCTTTTTATCCCTTGCAATCAAGCCCGAGATCAGTGAGCGCGAGAGAGGCAAACTGTCTAATTACATATTTTCTCTCTCTTATTTGCGCTTGACAGGTGATGCAAATAACAAATCCTTTTGATATCCGCCACTGCCGTTCCAGAAACGATTCTTTGCCATTGTTCATTTACATATAAAAGGGAAAAGGCTCAGTATATTCTCCCATAAAAACAACCCCAAAAAAGGGAACAGCGTTCCTCTTTCCTCTCGCTGTGGGGCGGGAGGGATGTATCAAATGTCGGGCTATTGTTTGCGGAGGGTTTAATTAATTCTCCTCGTTATCTCTGCCTGCAGAACGACCCCGCCGCTGGAGGAGACTGAAATCGCGGGCTCAAACGGAGGATGGTGGAATGCGCGGAGACCTGTGGTAAAATTATACATCATCAGCTGCTTTTTTTTACTGTGAATTAATAGTGCGCAGCCAACAGCCTGTAAGAACAAAGCAATCGACAAGCAGAAGTAGAAAAACAACAACTTAAAAAGGAGAAATCAAAAGCCGTGTTACTGTTGAAAGTTAAAAGCAGTCATAATTAAGATGAAACTCCTCCGTGGATTTGCATTTCCACTTGCTACAGATGCATAATGCAGAATAAATGTCTAGGATGTTGTAGGCGTATCACTTAGTTTAATTAGTGATGTCTTTTATCGTTGAAAATAATTATATACAGACACTACCTGACAAAGTCTTGTCATCGATCTCAGTTGTGAGAGCAGTAAATATTAGCTTGACTTGTAGTTGATCATTTGGAGAAGTGGCAGAAGGTCGATTTTTCTGATGAATCATCTGTTGATCTGCATCCCAATCATCACCAATACTGCAGAGGACCTACTGGAACCAGCATGGACCGAAGGTTCTCACAGAAATCAGTCAAGTTTGGTGAAGGAAACATCATGGTTTGGGGTTACATTCAGTATGAGGGCATGCGAGAGGTGCCCGAGGTATCAAGACTTTTGCTGCCCATTACAAACCACAGGAGAGGGCAGATTCTCCAGCAGGATAGCGCTCCTACTCATACTTCAGCCTCCACATCAAAGTTCCTGAAAGCAATGAAGGTCAAGCTGCTCCAGGACTGGCCAGCCCAGTCACCAGACATAAACATTATTGAGCACGTCTGGGGTAAAATGATGGAGACGGCATTGAAGATGAATCCAAAGGATCTTGATGAGCTCTGGGAGTCCTGCAAGAATGCTTTTTTTGGCATTCCAGATGACTTTATTAATGCGTTATTGGAGTCATTGCAGAGATGTGTGGATGCAGTCCTTCAAGCTCATGGGAGCCATGCGCAATATTTGTTCTTTTTCCACTGCAGCATGACTTTATATTCTATACTGGACATTATTTCTGTTAAGTGACGAGACTTTTGTCTGAGCAGAGTCAGACCGTGCTGTAAAATATTTGGTATTTGTCAGGGTTTTGTCCCAGGTTATTTTAGTTTTCTCTTGTAATGTTGTTTCTTTACCAGTAGATGCTCTCATTTTGTCTTTTCTCTCTGTTTTTGTTTTTGTTTGTTATTGATTTCACATGTGCCATGTTTAGTTGTCTGTACTTAAGTAGCCTAAGTTCAGAGATTCTTTGCTTGGTTATTGTGGTTTCAAGCCTGTCCCATTCTGTGAGTTTTTCTTCTTGAGCTTTCTTCTCTTGTATCTTTGATTATTTAGAGTTTTTTGGATTGTTTTTCTGTTCTGAAGTTTTTTGCTGAGTTTATATTTTTTGGAAACCAAAGTTCCAAGTTTTGTTAACCATTTTTTTTGTCTTCTATTGAAGATTGTTTTTTGTTATTAATAAACAACCACAAGGAATCAAGAAGCGTCTCATTGTCAGGTTCTTCAACTCCCAGTGGCTCCTTGATAACGGAACTGCACTGATACACTGGAGACCCGGGTTCTATCCCTGAGCCTGTCAGTATTTGGTAAAATAAGCATAATTTAGAGGTCTTTGCCTTTCCTATAAGCCACTTCTGAAACCAAATGATCAACTAGAACTCAAGTTATTATTTGTTGTTCCTAAAACTTGGATATGTTACAATACTTTTGTCAGGTAGTGATAACTGTAATGAAAAACATCTCGACAGTTAAGAGACAATAAGCCAAATACAATTTGTATAATGC
>CAIGQQ010034670.1:288843-307235 GCA_903798035.1 Danio albolineatus
GGTATAATATAAAAGCAAATAAATACAGTAAATAAATAAATAAATAATAAATAAAGTAGGTAAATAAATAAAGTAGCCTCAAAGCTGGTATAATATAAAAGTAAGCAAGTAAATAAATAAATAAATAAAGAAGCCTCATCATTGTTTTTGCACTCTAGGGTCAAATATTATATATAAAAATGAAACCATTAAAACAGCAGGGAAAAAAAGAAATGTAAAATAATATATAAAAATAAACCAAAATTGCGAAAACGAAAAAGATAAATGAGAAGTTCATTGCTTTTATCAAAATAAAACTTTAAAAAATTTCTTATAAAATTTTATCAGTAAAATTTCTACATTTTGTTGAACTCGCAACGTTACACTTAAAGTTAAAAAAATATTAACCACATTTCTAAAAAATATTCAGAATTATTTTAAGTTATCGGATTCAATTTTCTAAAGATTGTAAGAACATACTTACGAAAGAGTTCTAGACTTTCATATTAAAACTGGTGCATGGCAAAATAAAATAAACTTGTTATTAAATAATAAATTTATGGTCAACTATTAGATATGAATCTAAAGAAATTAAAGTTTATATTCTAGCTTTAATTTAGAGCTAAAATTATAATTAGCATTATGAATAAAAATGAATACTATTATTTATTAGACTTAATATTGTTTACATTTTATTTCATAAAAATAAACAAATCCAATCTCTCTCTCTATATATACATTTACACACACACACATTCATTCATTCATTTTCTTGTCGGCTTAGTCCCTTTATTAATCCGGGGTCGCCACAGCGGAATGAACCGCCAACTTATCCAGCATTTGTTTTACGCAGCGGATGCCCTTCCAGCCGCAACCCATCTCTGGGAAAACACACACACATATATATATATATATATATAAATACAGTGCTTAGCATATATAAGTACACCCTTGACAAATGTATCTTAAACCATCAAATTATTAAACTATACTGCAATTGAAAAATAAAAAATAATGACAGAAAAAAGCAAAAAAACTGACAATATATCTGAAAGTTATAATAATTACACAAATAAAATGTGTAGATTATTTAAATGAGACAAATAAGTTGAAGACCCATTTCTAATGGTGTACAAATATTCTGATTTCGTCCTCTCAAAATATTTATTAAAGTTTTTCAGAGCCTTTTAGATTAAAGAATTAATTATAATGATATGTATATACGTACGTAATTATACAATAAATAATATAATTATATATATTTTCTGAAACAGTATTTAATTTAAACATTTCGACGCTGCTCTATTGCAATAATTATGAGCTCTTTATAGTAAAACAGTCAATTTAAATCAATATAAAAACCCCTTTTCTTAAATAATGTGATGTTTTTCTGCGGTAAAACCAAATCAGTGAACAGAACAATAAAAGTAAAGACATCAGAAAGTGTCCAACAAATGATTTCACTCGAGTTTGAAGGTGCATCCATATATACGTGTACACGTTATAAAACCGAACCCTGAAGCGGAGGTGAGATGCAGATGACTGACGGGCCGTACACAGTTATTAACTAATAAAGCGCATCAGTGGAGACACAAATGAGAAAGAACAGCAGGTGCGTCTGAATCTGACAGATCGGCGAGAGTTAATTGACAACCGGTGTCAGTCCCGCACGCTTCACACCAACATCAAAGCTCAATCTGAGAGGAAATCACGCCGAAAAGCAAAAGTTCTGCCTTAAAACGACACTTGTGTTGTGTTTTGTGTGTGCTTTTGTACCTGGCGTCTGGAAGTTGATTCTCCTCATCTCGACGGGATCGGTGGGATGGTGAGGCGTGATATCGGCGTTGTTCAGCAGGCATTTGGTCCGCGGCTCTGACTCTTTACGCTTGCTGCTTTAAGACGAGAAAAACAACCAGAGTAAACCACAAAACCAGGAGGAATCATGTGAAACATCACAAACAAAGCGACCAAAGTGTTTTCTGACCCATTTAGATCATTGATTTGAATCAGCGAGTGAGTTTGATTCAGAACGATTCGTTCAAATGATTCAGTTAGAAGAATCGGTTCATTAACTGAGCAGATTCATTTTTTTTTTCCAATAAATGAATGCTAAATATTAATAAAAGGATGATAATATGTATGTGTATATATAAATCCAGGTCAGAAAGCACAATGTTTACAGTCTACACTGCGTATGCTAAGTGCTAGCACAAAAACAGCTACGTGCTGAACTGTATTTCACCACACTGTGTTTTTCTCCGCCGTCTAATTAAAACTTGCTTTAACGCTGAGGCAGCTTGTTTTCTTTTGCCCCTTGAAAACAGCAATAAAGTCCGGCTAAGCCTTACCTGTCAGGCTTGCTGCTTCCAGAGAGGGCAGCGGAGGGAAATAAATATATAAAAGAGAGAGAAAACAACAGGAGAACAAGAGAGAGAGGAGAAAAATCAATGGAGAGCATTTACATTCACAGGACGGCTAGCGCTGCCAGATTAGCCTGATCTGCATGCGGTCAGACCTGTAGATGTGTGTGTGTGTGTGTGTGTGTGTGTGTGTTTGGGGATCTTCACAGAGCGGAGGTCAAACCCTGGTCCAAAAATGTCCACTTTTAACCTCGTTCACAAGGCGCTAATGATCAAGAGCTTCACTTCTGCACGTTTACATGCTAACAGTCGATGCTAATGTCTATTAGCGGTCATCTCATTCATGATTAAAACGTCTGAATTGATCATTCTCCTCAGCTAGGCTTTTTTAGTTCTGCAAACCAAGGCATACTTTAGCATTTCCTTGAGCGTTTATTGTGTCAGAGAGCTGGTTTGGAGACTAAATAAACATCTATATAGCATATTTAAACTTTAGCAATATACAAATTATAATTGTTTAACTGCATGAATTGCTTATACACAGTACTGTGCAAAAGTGTTGGTCTCCTAACAGTTAACATATAGTTAAATATAAGACTCTGGTGTCTACATTAAGGTGTAAACAGACAGAAAAGACATATGTACACAAAATTGACAAATCAAAACATTGTTTTTGGAATAAAATGGCTCCTGCTAACAAAAAACAGTATTTAGTGTGAGTTCATATACCAGACCCAGGCTCATCTTTTAATTCAGGTGTTTTTTCCTCTCTGCAGGCAATCCCATATAGCCTCTATTATACAATATTAAGGTCTGGACTCTGTGTAGGCCATTTCATGACTGTTTTAGCTGTTTCTATCTATCAGTAAAAATCATATAATTTCATTAACAATCTATAAACATCACTACTGTTCAGCTGAAAAGTGAAAAATTATTATATTTTATTAAAAATAAATATATATTATACTAAAATCACTTTATTTTGATGGTTCCTATTGCTCATTTTGTTGACTAAAACTACTAAACGCCAATTATTTTTCATTGGAGTATTAGTAGACTAGTCTGCTTACCATCTGCTGGTACTGCTTCTTCAACAGACATTTAACTGACTATAAGAAACTTTGCGAGTACATCTCAACTTACACTAACCATAACCCTAACCCCAACCTAACAGTTTACTCATAATCTATCGAGACTTAGTTGTCATGTAGATTCAATGTAAGTTTAATTTCAACAAAATGCATTAAAGGGACCATCAAAATAAAGTGATACTGACAAATCTAATGGTGGTATATATATACACATTTTAAATATACGTTAAATGACTAGGACATCACTCACTTCTTATAAAGGAGAATGGCAATCACGATACAGATTATGAAGACCACAGCGAGGACAGGTCCCACCACCCAGATGAGGCCGTCTCCTCCTGACTCCAATGGCTGAGGGTCCAAATCCGGGGCCATGATTGGGTCCGTGTAGGGGCTGGATGCAAACGCTTTCTGCTCAAATGCAAAGATGTGATTGTGTTCATTTATATTTGTAATTTGACACGTGTCTTAAAGTCTCAACCAACCGGAAGTTACTGAGACTTTTGTTTTAGAATTTTGATGTTCCTCAAGCTGATTCAGAATATTGAGTAGGGGGCGGGGCTTTCTTTTGCACATCATTCCCTTATTGTAAACTAACAGTAAGAGGTGCGTGGTTAAGGATATTAATATACAATTGTGATGAAAACCCTCAAGTTGACGTCAACAAAAGGACCACCCCTCTAAACATGGAAGCAAATGTCAGATTTGAATAAAGATTACCGAAACATTTTTTTTTCTTCATGTAATCAACTTCAACACATAGTATAACAGTGTGATCAAGCAAGATAAACATTGTAAAGTTTGACTGAAAATGGCTTGTATTTCACCCACCACGCCGGTGGTGTTGAGCTCGGCAAGGATGAACAGCACATATTCCTGCCCGCGGTCCAGAGCGCGGTTCTCGAAACTGCCGTACATCATCTGGTTGCCCATAATGAGAGACGGCGGCATGGATGAGGGCTTGAAGCTGGCGGCGATGTAGGGCCGTTTCCCGTCCACCTGTTTGAGCTGACGGGTGGTTCCGGAGTGATGTAGACCGAGCCTTCGTTCACCCAACAGCTGTGGGGAAAAACAATGTTTGAGAAGAACTGAAACCAGCCTATGTTGTTTCAAGAGTTCACACTTAGCTGATGATTGATAATAAAGCGTATTTGGCATGCTGTCCCAGGAGCTCAGAATATCCTCGAGCCTGGGGCTCCGTCCCGTTTAAAGGGCGAGAGGAGAGTTTGAGCTCAGGTGAGTCTTGAGAACTCCCCCCGCTTGTGAACGTGCTGAGATATGTCTGGCTAGGTTGCCTTAAGATGCTATTTAAGAGCAGTCGATTTACTTATGTTGTATGTTTTTTGGACGGTGGGAGGAAACCGGAGAACCCGGGGAAAACCCACACGAACACAGGGAGAACATGTAAACTCCACACAGAAACGCTGGCTGGCTCGAGGAGAGGCCGAACCAGTGGTGTTCTTGCTTGAGGCAACAGTGCTAACCACTGGGCCACTGCCGCCCTATAAGAGAAGGGGAGGACTTGGGGTGGAAGGGGGGATTCTTCAAGACGAAGATGACCGGAGAAGAAAGCTCTGGTAATTTATAGTGTGTCAGGATTCATCTGATTGGAGCAATATGCAGAGCTGATGTGGTACCAGCTGTGTTCAATCATAAGCACGTGATCCTCTCGAAATTAGCTTATAAATAAACCACACTTGTTTCTTTTAGGATAGTGGTTTTCAACCTATGAGACGTGGCTTCTCAATGGGCCATGATGATATAGCAGGGGGGCGCCAGGTATTATTAATAGAAATAACATTGTTTATATATATAAAAATGGTTGGTCAAAATATTACATGTAAAATGTCAAAGAAAAAAACAAGGACACATTATTAAGGTCCTCTCAAATTGGCAAACGACAGGTGATGGAATTGCCGCACATGGGTACACATTCAAATCATTGGCAGATTATTCAATTAAGACAGTTAACAGTCTTGCATCTGAGTGGATTATCAACCCACCACAAATAGCGGGTTCATTTAGAAAACTGGAAACATATGTGTTTGGTTTAGAGGGCCACGATTTAAAATTTTTTGGGAACCATTGTTCTAGGAAACAAACTCAATCAACATCCGTGCTACTAAACTATTAGCATAGTGGCATATCTACTGTGAAAACAAACAATGAATAACACATAAACTGAATCCAGGCACCTTCGCACCACACAGCTCAAGGTCAAGTGGCTAAGCATGGCAGTTTGCCAGCTGGTAAGGATAAAGGCTGTGTAATTGTCCCCTCTCTCTGACAAACCCCTAGGGAACGTTCCCACAATGCTTGTGCGAAAATACTTTCAATGGCCCCGGCTCCACTGTGTCTGCGACACGAGGATAAAAACTTGAGAAAAGAAACGGTGCGTATGCTCACCTCTTCCAGGTCCAGCTCATCTGGGTTCTTGATGTGTCGCATCGGTCCTTTTCCCTTCTTTAGAGGAACCACCACAACGTAGATTGCCCTGGAAGAGATCAAGGTGGTGCATAAAACAAACAATATCTCAATTGAACTTTGCTGGCTTACCATGGTTGCAGCAGGCGCAGTGATATTATGCAGAGTCACCAGCTAGTTAAGCTAACAGCAATATCAATGTCCTTCTGCAGCCATGGTACAACAGCAAAGTACGATAGCAAGTTCTCAATTTTCAATGTAAATGATGTACCTACAAACGAGTCAAGCTTTCAACAGAATAAGGATCAAAACTGACAAGATAATGGTCTAATCCAGGGGTGGCAAACTTCCTAAAGACCTGCACATTTCAGTACTAACCCTGCTTCAACACACTTACCTGTAGGTTTCAAACAAGCCCGAAGGACTCGATTAGTTTGATCAGGTGTGAAGCTAAAATGTGTAGAGCTGTGGCCCTCCGGGAATTGAGTTTGACACCTTTGGTCTAACTCAATTCAATGATTTATGCTAAGATAAGCTAAAATTCTCCCAGAGATATGCTGAATGGTCAAAAATGGAAAGACTCAACTGTTAACTTTATGTGCGATGTAAAATGAGCCTATTTCTGAATAAAGTAGAGTGTCCCCTTAGCGTAAGCGTGCAATGCATTCTCAGTGTGGCCACAAGGGGCACTATAGCAAACAAAGTTTGGTGTTTCTCACTTGATCAAGTCTTTTGTTTCCAGCGGTGGGAAGACGATGGTCAGTGTACTGTCGGACTCTCTTTTCAGGTCTAGCTCAGGCTTTCGGATCAGAATAGGGGGCGCAGTTCGGGCAACAAGCTTGTGTTTGGGTCCACCATCGCTACTGTCCTGGCAGCTGATTCTGAACTCATAGGTTGTGTTGGGTCGCAAGTTTGTGATGAGAGTTTTAGTCATCCTAGCATCAATGTCAGACTTCTGTCGGTGGTACTCGATCTGTAGATAAAAGTGGATTGATCAATTTTACACAGTAACATCAAGATGAGTATGGGTGAGACTGCTCAAGCAACCGGCCTCGCTTACCGTGCATTTATATGGGAAACGGCTATCATAAAACTTCCAGGAAAGCAGTACTGTTGTCTTGGTGACCAGCTTTACAGTGAAGTTCCTAGGAACATCTGTTCAGGAGTGAACAGAGAGAACAAATTGAGAAAGACACTTTAGTAATGAAATAGGGACATACAGAACCGAAGGGAAAGAAGACTGACATAATGTTCGCGTTTGCAACCATTTTCTCCCCAAAGGAGAGGGGCTTTGGTCCCTCGTGGTGAGTGGAGTGTAGTATTAGCTGTGAAGGGGAGGGGGAGGCGCTCATTTGGGACAAACAGCACGCTAGACTGGACTGGTGAACACAGAACCACAGAATCGCACAGTACTCTGTCTGGCCTGGCCCGGCAGTGCCGCCCCAACAAGAACATTTGGCAAGCAGTTTTTATAATCCCCCCTGAACGCTTCCAGAATAGCTGAACCCACATTATGTTTGAGTAACCCACTGCTGTGTGCTCTCGAATTTGGATAGGCACTGCCGTGGCAGACAGCCCGACAGGAATGAGGACAAACCCCAACACAGTTGTCATGCCCACACTTGTTAGCAGTGCATCATGGGACGCCATGCTGAAAACCATCCCAGTGTGGGAGAAAGGGGGAAAAGGTGAGTACAGAAAAAAAGGAACTGTCAAACCAAAAAGGAAAAACCCAAACAAAGTAAACAAATGTGCCTAGTTCCACTTCAGATCTGGGATCTCCTTGTCATGGCTCTCGCCTACCTATGAGTACTAGGGGAGATTTGTGATTGGATGAGTGAATGTGCTGGGCGTGTCTGACCAATCGGCACTTACCTCGCAAAAATTGATGCTCCTCCCCTTTCAAAACTGACTGACTTTACCTTACTGACTTATTTTACCTTGTTGTGGGGGAGGGTGTTAGTGAGGTATGTGGCTCCCAGAGAACTTTATATAATCGGGTGTAGGTGCTTGCATTGTAGAGGTTTGTCCCTTGAGGCGGGGAAATGAGCAACCTTTACCTGCTTCATAGGCCACTGTTCGATACTGGATCGGTGGGCTGTAGGGCCCTGGACCTACGCTGGTGTGCGCTCGAATTTTCACATCGTATACTGCGTTGGGCCTCAGGCTGTTGAGGATGTAATTGTTCTCATTCGCTGGCAGGCGCAATTCCTTGGGTCCACTGATTGTTCCGGCCTCCTGATAGGAGAGTGTGTATTCTGTTATAGCGCCATTGCGCTCCGCCAGCACCGGAGGGAGCCAGGAAAACTGGACTGAGCAGCAGGTGATGTTAGACCCTTCAGTTATTTGAGGATACCCCCGAGGAACCTCTTCCGGGACTCTTAGTTCTTGAGTTGCCTCTTCACCAAATCCCGATTTGGACTTGGCGGACACTTTGAAGATGTACGTAGCCCCTCGATGGATATTGCTAATGGAATATTCAAGCTCCTGAGGGCCAAACTCCAGCGTAGCCAGGGGGATAACATCTTTTCGGCCAAACTGTAAGCGATAGCCCTGCACCTCAAGGCCAGGAGCAACATAATCTGGGGGTTGCCAACGTATTACTGCAGTAGTCTCTGAGTTCTGATTGACGGAGAGAAAGGGAGGTCCTGGGACTGTTGAGAGAGAAAAAAAAGAGAGACATTACATTAAATTCAAATGAGCCGCATCGCACTTAAATCTGTTGTAGTGAAGCCAGCTCTATTTATCCCGTTTCACCCAACTGAAGAAAAGTCACCTGAAATTACGTTAAAGGGATTTATTGCAATCCCATTTACTGTAAAGTACTATTACATAAGCATGCATGTGTTGTACAAACTGCTATAAAGGTCCTTGTATATCACAGAAAGCCACATCTACAAAGTCTGCTTTGAGAATGCTGTCTTCAAGTGAACAGTAGTGACTAGCTGGTTGTTGAACAGATCACTAGATGTGAGATGGTGGGTTAACAGCCATATGATAGAAAAGCCGGGCATGAGAGGAGGACAAATGACTCCCGGGGAAAAAAAGGAGAGCTGATGAAGGTGATGGCGCAATCTGCCGCAGCGAGAGGACAACGAGGGTCAGAGCCACCGTGATTGTGGACTGCTTCCCCTCACCAACAGCACTCCAGTGCACTCCACTGGATGACACGCAATCCTTTCCACAGGACCACAGGCACGTTTCCCATTAGGCCTTGCATTAACGGCCACTGTTGACCCACAGCCACTGATTAAGATAGGATTGCGTTTCACACCCCCCGCCCTCGCCTTCCTTTCTCGCTCTCCGTCCTTCTCATCTCCAGTGGAGGAGAAGCATCAGAGCTGCTATAGAACAAAATAAAATAACCTTCAGATAACATGCAATTAACCTGCCGACAGGACTTACAGTGAGTTATATCAGGCATATAAAGCACGACTGCCAGCTGACATGACTTAGCTTCGAGAGAACTGCAGCGCTGCATTCTGGGCAGAACTGATATCAAATATACAAAGGACGAGGGCAAAATATGTGCCTGAATATTATCATCTGGCTAAAAGTCCCCAGCAACGGATGACAAAAAAGGTCAATGTAATTAACAGTCTTTGATTAATTTCTTGTGCATTGTATAAAACTGAAAGCAACTCTGCACAAGGGAGCATGTTTTACAGCAATTTTACCGTGGTAATAGGCAAAATTCTAAGCATTTTATGATTTATTGCTCCTATAAAGAGGCGGCAACAGCAAAAAGGTGTTTAATAATAAAACTCATAATGTCAATTTGTAATCCCATAATCCGAAATTGCAGTCTACCGAAAGTTCAGCTCCATATCACAGTATCCAGGCATCAGATGGTATTAGACAAGAAGCTCCAGAGACCGACGTGAAGCTTCACTCTCCACAATCAGGACTGGAGCAAGTTGCCCTAAGTGGACCAATTAATTGAAGAGAATAACCACAGTGCCGGGAGGATTGTGAGTCATCCAGACTCTCTGTTCCCCCAGCCGTGGCGGCTGTCCAAGCGGACACTCGTGAAGAACACCTCCAGCCCCTGCATTAGCATGCAATCTGCTCATCTCCCGCAAGGATGAAGGGAGACGGGAGGAAATTTAAAAAAAGGGAAAGCTCGTACTTGATCAGAATCAGCCCTACGGACATCTAAACGTAAAGACGTTTGCATTTAATGCACAAGGAACTGCCAATGATAAGGTGCATTAGCAGCGGGACGGTGAAGGGTTTGACAGCGCATGCATCAATCAGTCCGTCGGCTCTGAAACGAGAACAGAATCGATCACTCCCATGTCGTTCCTTTAGGACAACAGGCAGCATCAATTCGATCGATACAAGGACATCTGCTTTGAGATCAAGGCACGGCAAACCGATAACGTTTCTTTGAACGTAACATTAATAATGTTCACCAGAATGACTGACGCATACTCAAACACGCTTCGATAATTGTTCGAATTGACAGAAATGTGCTGTTTTTTTTTTTTTTTAGCTATTTGGGTAAGTACTTGCACCACATGAACTGAGAATATTTTGACTATAGGAATGCCTTCTGTTGAGACTAAATTAGCTAGCGACTAACCGAGCAATATTTATGCTAATTGGCTACACACATTAACGTTTATTTTAATTTTGTTTACGATTTTAGTTTTAGTTGACGATAACAATCCAGATTTGAACCCCTTAAATACTAATGCGCGCTCCAGCACACATTATTTCTTTGAAGGACGGCTTGCCGTGACTGCAGAGCCTGACTGACGGGCTTGACGGTGCAGTGCCGTTGCTCTGAAGTGTATCTCCGACATGCAGAATGGCAGCTCGGGGACGGGCGGCTTTCTCGGATGACAGGCGGCTTGCGGAAGGTTCCGGGTTTGAAAGGGGTGGGTCGGGCCTTATCAATACAATAAGGCAGGGGCTTAAGTTGTCTGACAGCATTATGTAGCAGAAATGAGGCATGAAAGTGCCCCGGAGTGGCTCCTCTGAGCCCCATTGGTCAAGCTTTCCCTCTGTTCTGGCACATGAAAGAGCGAGATGCCGCTTCTTTAAGTAGGGCTGAGTCGGTCCTTGTTTATTTATTTATTTCTTTTGTCTGTTGTAAGCGTTTCGCCACACTTTCGGAGGCGGGAAGAGCGGGGACATCCTTCCTTTGAGCGGGCGACTGTGCCACATCACTGCGTGATGGAAAGGAAGAGAGACAGGCCTTGAGAATGACATGCATATGTAGCGGCACTGTCACATTTGACACCTGCGATCGGCACACCTGTCTCATCAACGTCTGGAGCTCCAGTGCTAAGTGCACTGAAAAACCAGGCTAGGCTAACTCTGAGGCCTAGATACTCAAGGTACTGCCATTAGATATACCTTAAACTGATTAAAAGAAAATCATGATATTAGCATGACTGTAGTATCCGAGATTCAGCAGAAAATCTTCAGCAAATGTGACAAACTTAATCAGGGGAGAGCCCTCAAACAACAACTGTGGGCTGTCTGGTGTACACAGGATAAGTCCTTCATGTTCTCTAACCAACATCTCCAAACAAAATCCTCACGATGGATGTGTACAGAAAAAGAGTAGTACTATTGAATTAGCATTCTGCTAGTGTTCAGAATTCACTAGCATGTTCACTAGCAATTTATTGGTAATATCATGGTGTGATTGACGCAAATACCCAAATAACTACGCTAGAGATGTACAGAACAAACTATAAGGATAGTCTGGCGAATAGCAATAGCACTTCATAATTAAGCAAGATTAGTACTATCTATTTACAGCTCTTCGTTTTAAACTTAACATGCCACAATGCTCATTGTGTCAGATGTTGAAAAAAAACAGCGAGAGCCTAAACTCATTAGTCTACAGAGTTTGAGTGTCGTGGTATTAGCGCTGCATGGCTTAAGAATTAATTTCCATGTATAATTAAGCTACCTTAGCATATGCATATTATTTACAGTCAGTTATTTATTATTTACCCATACATATCTTTAAAACGTCAACCAACAACTAGAAAACACTTTGACTTGAGGAAGAACTTAAAGATGCTACTTAGCTTGCTGGTAAGCTTGTTATTACCACACTAAATCATGCTAATCTGTTTTATACATGCCTGATTTTACTCAAATTTACTCTGGATCAGGGGCCACTAGCTTGTGGGCAAACTTGTGTCCTGCAGAGTTTAGCTCCAACCCTAATCTAACACTCCTGAACAAGCTAATCAAGGTGTCAAGGCTGATTTATACTTCTGTGTCGAGTGATTCATGAATGGATTCATAGACTTGTGAATGTATACTTCTGCATGTTGTTTGTGTTGCTCTGCAATAACACTTCCAAAACACTAGGTGGCAGTAGGTGTTCATGTTCCTCTGTGTTGAGTTTCTTTGCGGGTGTTTCGTTATTCTGAACGCTACCTTAATGTACAAGTAGCTAAAGCTTGCTCATTCAGAAACGGGAACTAGTGGACGTGCAACGACTTTGATCATAAGGGTAAACACAAAACAAAAGCTTCCATCTGAAGCTCCTTCATGGGATTCGACACTTGTAAACACTCTAGGCTTTCTGCTCTCATCACATACTCATCACAGCTACCAAGGCGTCCAATCCCAGAGCTTGCGCTACGCATCCAGACCGCGCAAAGGCTGTGCCGGAGCATACGCGTGCGCTTGTGTATGTCAACCAACAACTAGAGAACACTTTGATTTGAGGAAGAACTTAAAGATGCTACTTAGCTTGCTGGTAAGCTTATTATTAACACACTAAATCATGCTAATCTGTGGTCCAGATGCCTGATTTTACTCAAATTTACTATGGATCAGGGGCCACTAGCTTGTGGGCAAACTTGCGTCCTGCAGAGTTTAGCTCCAACCCTAATCTAACACTCCTGAACAAGCTAATCAAGGTGTTACGGCTGATTTATACCTATGCGTCGAGTTATCGGCGTGATTCACGGCACCTGCCTTGCGCGTAGCCATGCATTTATACTTCTGCATGCTGTTTGTGTAGCTCTGCAATAACACTTCTGAAAAGCTAGCTGGCAGTAGGTTTTTATGTTGCTCTGTGTTGAGTTTTTTCAAGGGGTGTTTTGTTTTTTGAACGCTACCTTAACGTACAAGTATCTTTGATTTGAGGAAGAACTACTTAGGAAGATGCTACTTTGCTTGCTGGTAAGCTTATTATTAACATACTAAATCATGCTAATCTGTGGTCCAGATGCCTGATTTTAATCAAATTTACTCTAGATCAGGGGCCACCAACTTGTGGGCAAACTTGTGTCCTGCAGAGTTTAGCTACAATCAAGGTGTTATGGCTGATTTATACCTACGCGTCGAGTGATCGACATTTTTCACGGCAGCTGCCTTGCGCGTAGTATGGCGGCAAATCAATGCCAAAATTAATCGAGCGCAGCGGTGATGTTTACGCGCGAGGAAACTACAGCTCGCGCACGCTGAACTGATCCACCGCAAGGAAACGAGGAAATTATTAGTCGTGAATTATTAGCCCATGTATATTTTTTCCCCAATTTCTGTTTAATGGAGGGATCTTTTCATTATATGACTTAGTCAAGACTGTCAGAATAGTCATTATTATGAGTTTCATTATTACAAGAAATATCTTATTATTGAATGTCATCCCTTATTATTACTGAAGAAAGTAAGGCTGCGTCCGAAACCGCCTACAACTCAGTAGGTACTGCATTTGAATTTAAACGTACTGCTCAGCCGTAAGAAAAGTGCGTTCTCTACAGTATGAATGTGAGAAGTATGAATGGAATTCGGATGTACTACATCCGTCATTTTGTCATGGTCACGTGACCTACCTGCGTCAGTTGCGTCGCTTCACTCCCATTCATGAATTCTCTCCCGAGGCATCATGGGATAGCGCAGCGTGCATGGGATGTGCACTTCAGAATCTCACTGGAAGTAGTCATCCGGGTACTTCTCGCATACTGTTTTTAGCGTACTGTATAGTATGGAAGTATGCGGTTTCGGACGCAGCCTAAGTCTATTATAGTTTCATATTATGACAATGTGATAAGATATATATCCTATATATTTTTATTTAAAACGGAAACTAGCTTTCCATACCATGCATATCAAATGTGAATCATCATAACCTGCGTCCAATCCCGGCTAACTTCCGGAAAGGGAGAGTAACCAATAGCATTAGAGATAACAAGTAAACCAAGTCCCGCCCCAGGACTGACAAAAGTCGAAAAAATTTCGCGCGAGAAGAGAAGAGCCAGCAAGAGCGTACATTGTGCGCACAGGCTCGTTTCCTCGCCGTGGATCAGTTCAGCAGGCGCGTGAAGATATCCTGCCCGCGAGGCCTGTAATCTGCTTCTGATTAACTTTCTCTATGCACGTAAACATCACCGCTGCTCTCGATTAATTTTGGCATTGATTTGCCGCCATAGCGTAGCCTTGCATTTATACTTCTGCGCGCTGTTTGTGTTGCTTTGCAATAACACTTCTGAAACACTAGATGGCAGTAGGTGTTCATGTTCCACTGTGTCGAGTTTTTTCATGGGTGTTTCGTTTCGTTTTTCTGAATGCTACCTTACGTACAAGTAGCTAAAGTTCGCTCATTCTGAGGCGGGAACATGCAACAACTTTAATAATAAGGTAAACACAAAACAAAAGCCTCCATCTGAAGCTCCTTCACGGGATTCGACACTTGTAAACACTCGGGCTCTCTGCTCTCAGTCACAGCTACCAAGACGACCAATCACAGAGCTTACGCTATACGTCCTGACTGCGCGAAGCCTGCTCTTAATGCAGAAGTATAAATCAGCCTTTATTAGGTGTATTTAAACCATCCTGTCAGGCAAGTTGGAGCTAAAGCCTGCAGGGACACTGGATCTCCAGGACCGAGAATGCTCAAGATCACCTTTTATAAAAACCAAAACAACAACAGCAACCGTAATCTCTTTAGCAGTAGCATGCGCACACACTGTTAATAATACTAGCTATACGTTTTCCAACAGCCTTTATGTACTCCAGACACACCATACAGGCCATGTTTGTTCCCCCCCTAAAGGTTGATTTGGCTCCGGTAGCCAATAAGTCCCGGAGCTCAGCTAATGATGGTGTTATTATTAATACCGACCTGCTCCTTTGGTGAGCACCAGCTTGGGTTTGCTGCGGGCTCCGTCTCCTTTGGTGGTGTAGGCTGCCACCGTGATGGAGTACGTGGTGTCGGGCTGCAGGCCCCCGATGACCATCTCCTGTGGTTTATGGACATGGAGAAGGAAGTTAGCGCTATGCTGAATTTTTTAAAGACTTCACAACATGTCATCTGCGCTGTCACTTTCCCTTTCTGTCAACGTCACAGCCTGCGATTTGTAGTTTACTCCTAGAGCTTATTAACTTTAGAAATACACACACATGCACTTGCAAACACACACACACACAGTCTTCTTATTTCCCAGTGTTTCAGGTGAGAGCGAGAGAGCTTTGATCAGTGCGTGACGGAGAGAAAATTAATAGAAAATGCTCAAAGAGGAAAAAGAACCCGCAGCCCCTGCAGCTTACAGAGCACTGAGCTTCACACAAAACCTCTTCAATATTCATATTCATGCAGCTCTGGATTGAACAAATCACCCCTTTACACATATATAACACACACACCTGTTAACTTGCAACTTATGGGGATGCAAAAGAGATTATTTAATAATATCAAACAAAAATGTATGAGTAGTAGATAGTATATTACATAACAATACACAATACAATGCGATAAAATATCCAATTGATTATACACACATACTCTCACCGGCCACTTTATTAGGTACACCTGTCCAACTGCTCGTTAGTGGATTTTTTTTGTAATCACCTCAGAGCATTTAGGTATGTAGACATGGTCAAGATGATCTGCTGCAGTTCAAACCGAGCATCAGAATGGGTGATTTAAGTGACTTTGAACGTGGCATGGTTGATAGTATTTCAGAAGCTGCTGATCTACTGGGATTTTCACGCACAACCTTCTCTAGGGTTTACAGAGAATGGTCCGAAAAAGAGAAAATATCCAGTGAGCGGCAGTTCTGTGGGCGCAGATGCCTTGTTGATGCCAGAGGAGAATGGCCAGACCGGTTCCAGCTGATAGAAAGGCAACAGTAACTCAACCACTTGTTACAGCCGAGGTCTGCAGAAGAGCATCTCCGAATGCACAACACGTCCAACCTTGGGGCGGATGGGCTACAGCAGCAGAAGACCACACCGGGTGCCGCTCCTGTCAGCTAAGAACAGGAAACTGAGGCTACAATTCACACAGGCTCACCAACACTGGACAGTAGAAGATTGGAGAAACGTCGCCTGGTCTGATAAGTCTCCATTTCTGCAGCGACATTCGGATGGTCGGGTCAGAATTTGGCATCAAAAACATGAAAGCACGGATCCATCCTGCCTTGTATCAGCGGTTCAGGTTGGTGGTGGTGGTTTAATGGTGTGGGGGATATTGTTTCGGCACACTTGGAGCCCATTAGTACCAATTGAGCATTGTGTCAACACCACAGCCTACCTGAGTATTGCTGCTGACCATGTCCATCCCTTTATGACCACAGTGTCCCCATCTTCTGATGGCTACTTCCAGCAGGATAACGCTCGATGTCATAAAGCGTGAATCATCTCAGACTGGTTCCTTGAACATGACAATGAGTTCACTGTACTCAAATGGCCTCCACTGTCACCAGATCTTAATCCAATAGAGCACCTTTGGGATGTGGTGGAAGGGGAGATTCGCATCATGGATGTGCAGCCGACAAATCTGCAGCAACAGTGTGATGCTGTCATGTCAATCTGGAGCGAAATCTCTGAGGATATCTCCAGAACCTTGTTGAATCTCTGCCATGAAGAATTAAGGTGTACCTAATAAAGTGGCCGGTAAGTGTGTATGTATGATATACATATATGTCCACATACGCACACACAATTCTTTAAAACAAGCTTCAGATTTTGTCCTAAACTATGTTACATTGAAACGCACGCACGATCACAGCACAAAACACACACACTTTTTTTCCATGGCAGGCATGAAGAAACCCTGATGTTACATCATTTCCCTTGTGCACCATTAATATTTTTCACACACCCGCACACAGTGGACGGCGGGGTTGCATTTGTTGTTTTTCTCTGTGACCCAAACAGCTCATTATAAACATCCAGAACTTCAGCACAAGCATGCAGAAATGTGCTGCGTTCGTCACACCGCGCTGATGGTTATGCCAGGTGGGCGTAGCTGATGCATGCGTCAAGTGGACATCTGATGGGCGGGGCCAGTCTATGCGACTAATGGGTGTGGCTGATGCATGTGTCTGGAAGGAGAGGCTGGCGTATGGATGAGATGGACAGGCTGACATATGCATCGTGTGGGCGTGGCTAATGTATGTGCCAGATGGGCGTGGCTGATGCATGCATCTGGTAGGCAGGATTGATTTATGCATGAGATAATCTGGTCTGATGTATCCATCAGGTGGGTGTGGTTGATTTGAGTCAGATGGGTGGAGCTGATATAAGATCTAGGTGAGTGAGACAAATGTATGCATATGATGGGCGGGGCTTATGTATTAAACAGGAGGTACCAATATATGCATAAAAAGGGCGGGGCTGATGTATGCATAAGGTGGGCGGACTTATGTATGTGTCTGGAGGGCAGAGTTGAAATAGGTGCCAGGTGGGCGAGACAATGTATGTGTAATATGGGCAGGGCTTATGTACGCATCAGGTGGGAGGGACCAAAATATGCATTAAAACGAGTAGAGCTGATGTATGCATCAAATGGGTGGGGCTGATATATGCATAAGGTGGTAGGGATTTATGTATGTGTAAAATGGGTGGGGCTGAAGTATGCACCAGGTCGGTGGGACCATGTATGCATAAAATGGGTGGGGCTGATGTATGCATCAGGTGGGATGGACTAATGTATATGTAAAATAGGTGGAGCCGATGCATGCATCAGGTGGGAGGGACCAATGCAGGCGTAAAATAGGCGGGACTGATGTATGCGTAAGATGCATCAAATGGGTGGGGAACTGATGTATGCACCAGGTGGGTGGGACCAATGTATGTGTAAAATGGGTGGGGCTGATGTATGCATCAGGTGGGAGGGACTAATGTATATGTAAAATGGTTGGAGCTGATGTATGCATCAAATGGGTGGGGCTGATGTATGCATCATATGGATGGGGAGCTGATGTATACACCAGGTGGGAGGGACTAATGTATTTGTACAATGGGTGGGGCTGATGTAAGCATAGGATAGGATGTATGCATCAGGTGGGATGCATCAGGTGGGAGGGACCAATGCATGCGTAAAATGGGTGGGACTGATGTATGCGTAAGATGCATCAAATGGGTGGAGCTGATTTATGCATAAGGTTGGAGGGACCAATGAATGCATAAAATGGGTGGAGCTGATGTATGCATGAGGTTGGTGGGACCAATAATTGCATAAAATGGGTCGAGCTGATGTATGCATCAAATGGGTGGGGCTGATGTATGCATATGATAGGAGGAGTGAATGTATGCATCAGGTGGGAGGGACCAA
>CAIGQQ010034670.1:307245-346514 GCA_903798035.1 Danio albolineatus
ATGATAGGAGGAGTGAATGTATGCATCAGGTGGGAGGGACCAATGCATGTGTAAAATGGGCGGGACTGATGTATGCGTAAGATGGGTGTGGCTGATGATGAATTAGGTGGCCATGGCAGATATACGCATCACATGGGCGGGGTTTAAGTATGCGTCTGGTGGGCGGGGCTGGTGTGTGTGTGTGTGTCCGGTGGGCGGGGCAGATGTAACATCACAGGTGTGGATCACATGACCTCAGCCGTACTCACGTATTCAGCTGTGTCGTCCATTTCCCACTAACATCCCCCACCCGGAGGACAGACAGAGAGCAGAGGAGAAACACAGACAGACAGACAGTGGAGAGTAAGACGAGCCCAGCAAACACTCCTCTAAAGTAGGTCAGTGTGGATTAGGCCGAAAAAAGAAGAAGAAAAAGAAAAAAAAAAACGCTGGAGATTGAAGACGAGGCAGGAAATTGAGCACCGAGCGCGATCCGAGCATGACATTCACCATTTCATTTAGTCAGAGGATGCCTGATTCAGTTTCATAGCAGATCGATCTAGCAGCTCATCTAAAAAACACGCTAAGAGGATATTTATTTCATTTTAGCATTTATTTTCATATATTTCATTAAATTTAAGGCATGATTATTAAACTAAATTAACTACATTTCACCTCATAATACTGAATTTACGCAGAGAACTTTTAATTTACAAAGTTACAAAGATATGCAAATGAAGCAATTATTCTAAAATAAACTGTTCTATATTGAAATATTAAAATAAAAACTGTTTTATAATTTTTTAAATAACAATTATAGGATATTAAAATAAAAAAAATCAATCAAATGTACATAAATATACTTATATTTTGTACATATTTTAATTGTTTTATGAATTAAACGACAAAACTAATGCTTACAGTTGTGAAAAACCAAAGCGGTTTCATAGTTTCTCTTTATAACAGTCTCTTAAGACCCCGCTATGTGTATATTTTCCCAAAGTCCACTTCAGAAAAAGGGAAACAAATGGATATAAACATTTTATTCTATCACGTCCCAGATATCAGTATAAAAATCGACTGACGACTGTAAGCGACTCGTTTATAAACAGAAGCGGTGCAAACTCAAACGCTTCAGTCACGGTTTGTTCAAAGCTGTAACATTTATGGCTGTGAGGAGAATAAGGCGTCCGTAATTTCACTGCTGTTTTCATGACAGAAGCTTGTATTATAATTTGAGGTTTCAGCCAAAGGCGTTCGCTCACGGTTTTATTCCTTTCTTCTTTTCTTTCTTTGCTGTTTGTGCTTTTAAATTAAGCCTGAATTGTGACCGCAGCGCTCAAGTGCCTGGTGTTTTTTTTTTTTGTTCAGCTCTCGGGCACTCAATATGGCAGACATAATCAGCTTTTGTTGACTTTATCTACGACACTACAGCCTTAGAGGTTAAACTTATTAGAGGTTTGACTAAACCGTGCAATTCTAATGGCTGATAAGATGTTTTGGACTGCTTGTGGAAAGCTTTCTAGAGGCTAGAAAAGAACTTCACAGATTAAACGATTTAGAAAAGGATTTTCACGCATTTTAGGGCCACTTTTGCTGTAGCGGAAGTCTGGAAATATTGGACTACTAGTTAACCAATCATATATACATTAAATGGGGTATATGCACAGCTAGTGTTTTCAGCCAACGATAAACTTCTGGTGAAAGGTTTATTTGACAACATAAATCATCCTTTCACAACATCGATGTTGTAATGTAATTAAAATACAATCAGTTAAATCGATTTAAGCATTCATTTAGTTGTTCAAGCATAAAACGAGATGAAAGACGCAATCACCATCAGTAGCAGCAGGCTACTGCAGAAACTCCATTGAAAATACTGTGGTAAAAGAACTCTATATCGTATATCAATCAGGCAGTGAAGATCACGTGGCGATTTTTAAACGTGGTGATTTTGTAACTGCGCAACTGATACACCACCGATAAAGAAAGTGGTTGCAGGCGTGGAGCAAGACAAATATGAATCCACACATACCTGTGCGTCAGCTAGCATGACGTCCTTGATGAGTGGCAGGCCACGGGATTCACCGTTCTCCACTCGGACGTAGTGCACTTGGTAGCCCCGGATCTGCCCATGCTGTTTTCCTGGCAGTAAAGAGCGCCACATGACCTTGATGGCGGTGGAGTTGAGCACCTCGACCTCCACGCGGCGTGGTGGGGCCCCGGGGACTGCAGAGACCAAACAATGCTCAACATCAGACACTGAGTTCATCATATGCAGTATCTTCAGAAGCCAGTTTGACAAACATTGCAACACAGAGAAGACTTTGAAACCCTTGAATTTGAGGGAACAACATTTTTATTCCAGTCTTCCAATTTTTAGAATGCTAGTAATAACGATTCCTGAGTTTTTTTTACAATACTGTAGGCCGAGTTCATCATATGCAGTACTTTTTACCACCTTCAAAGGCCAGTTTGATAAATATTTCAACTCAGAGAAGACTCTGAACCACCTGAATTTGAAAGAAGCATTTTTTCTTCCAATCCACCAATTTGTACAAAGCTAGTAATAACTATTCCTGAGTTTTTTTTTACATTTTTACATACAATACTGGTGGCAGAGTTCATCATATGCAGTACTTTTTACCAACTTCTAAAGCCAGTTTGATAAATATTTCAGCTCAGAGAAGACTCTGAACATCTTGAATTTGAAGGAAGCATGTTTTCTTCCAATCCCCCAATTTGTACAAAGCTAGTAATGAAAATTCCTGAGATTTTTACATTTTTACATACAATACTGGCGACTGAGTTCATCATACATTGTACTTTTTTAGCAACTTAAGAAGCCAGTTCGATAAACATTTCAACTCAGAGAAGACTATGAAACCCTTGAATTTGAAGGAAGCACTTTTTTCCTCCAATCTACCGATTTGTACAAAGCTAGTAATAATAACTCCAGAGATGTTTACATACAATTCTGGTGGCCGAGTTCATCATATATACTAATTTCTATCAACTTACAAAGCCAGTTTGATAAACATTTCAACTCAGAGAAGACTCTGAACCACTTGAATTTAAAAGAAGCATGTTTTCTTCCAATCTACCAATTTGTACAAAGCTAGTAATAATTATTCCTGAGTTTTTTACATTTTTACAAACAATACTGGTAGCCAAATTCATCATATGCAGTACTTTTTATCCCACCTCAAAAGCCAGTTTGATAAATATTTCAACTCAGAGAAGATTTTGACACCCTTGAATTTGAAGAAAGCACTTTTTTTCTCCAATCTACCAATTTGTACAAAGCTAGTAATAATAACTCCAGAGATTTTTACATACAATACTGGTGACTGAGTTCATCATATATACTAATTTTTACCAACTTCAGAAGCCAGTTAGATAAACATTTAAACTCAGAGAAGACTCTGAACCGCTTGAATTTAAAGGAAGCATGTTTTTTTCCAATCTACCAATTTGTACAAAGCTAGTAATAACTATTCCTGAGTTTTTTACATTTTTACATACAATACTGGCAGCCGAATTCATCATATGCAGTACTTTTTACCACCTTCAAAGGCCAGTTTGATAAATATTTCAACTCAGAGAAGACTCTGAACCACCTGAATTTGAAAAAAGCATTTTTTCTTCCAATCCACCAATTTGTACAAATCTAGTAATAATAACTCCTGAGATTTTTACATACCATACTGGTGGCCGTGTTCATCATATGTACTAATTTTGACCAACTTTCAAAGCCAGTCAGAACATTTCAATTGAGAGAAGACTCTGAACCACTTGAATTTGAAGGAAGCATGTCTTCTTCCAATCTACCAATTTGTACAAAGCTAGTAATAATAAATCCTGAGACTTTTACATTTTTTACATACAATACTGGTGACTGAGTTCATCATATGTACTAACTTTTACCAACTTACGGAGCCAGTTTGATAAACAATTTAACTCAGAGAAGACTCTGAATCACTTGAATTTGAAGAAAGCATGTTTTCTTCCAATCCACCAATTTGTACCAATCTAGTAATAAAAGATCCTGAGATTTTTACATTTGTATATGCAACACTGGTGGCTAACGTTATTATATGTACTACTTTTTACCAACTTCAAAAGCCAGTTCGATAAACATTTCAACTCAGAGAAGACTATAAACCACTTGAATTTGAAGGAAGCATTTTTTCTTCCAATCCACCAATTTGTACAAATCTAGTAATAATAACTCCTGAGATTTTTACATATAATACTGGTGGCCGTGTTCATCATATGTACTAATTTTTACCAACTTACAAAGCCAGTCAGAACATTTCAACTGAGAGAAGACTCTGAACCACTTGAATTTGAAGGAAGCATGTTTTCTTCCAATTCACCAATTTGTACAAAGCTAGTAATAACGATTCCTGAGATTCTTACATTTTTTTATACAACACTGGTGGCCGAGTTCAACATTTGCTTTACTTTTTACCAACTTTAGAAGCCAGTTCGATAAACATTTCAACTCAGAAAAGACTAACAGAGCACTTTTTTCCAATTTTCCAATTTGTAGAAAGCTAGTAATAATGGTTGTTGAGATAAAAAAAAATTTTTTTTTTACATTTTTACATACAGTATTGGAGACCGAATTCATCATATGCACCCTTGAATTTGAAGGAAGCACATTTTTTTTTCCAATCCATCAATTTGTTCAAATCTAGTAATAACGATTCCTGAGATTTGTACATTTTTACATACAATACTGGTGGCCGAATTCATCATATGCACTACTTTTTACCAACTTCAGAAGCCAGTTTGATAAATATTCAAACCCAGAGAAGTCTCTGAACTACTGGAATTAGAAGAAAGCATGTTTTTCTTCCAATCTACTAATTTGTGGAAAGCTAGCAATAATGGTTCCTGACATTTTTTACATTTTTATTTACAGCACCGAAAGCCTTTGCCTGTGCAGAAATCCCCCAAATTTATGTTTCCATCCATAAGAGCAAATTGGACTCATGTGCAAAACTGAAATATTGCATTAAACATTTGTATTTCCATCCGATGAATCAAAGAGAAAGAATAATCATCACTTTCCAATTAACTGGCACCAACTATGAACAAGAAACGTAGTTTTGTGTGGTAGGAAAAGCCACTGTGGGCCGTTTTCTTCTATAATAAATGAGTTTTGCTACAGAAGACAAAATTTAATTAATGTTTTTTTCGAAAGTGTGAGACACTCTCAAGACACAATAATAATACTGAACCACTATGATGACAGACTTTGTCTGAGGCATTTTAGAATGACCAAAACAACATTTGAACACAATATGATGCTATTTTACCCAATGGTATTCACTTAGATTTGAAGAAAAAAAACATACAGCATGTAGGTCTTAGTGCAAAAGTGATCAATATGATGCTATGATGTTGTTGTACATTGATCTTCATCTGACCATGAGCTATTTGGTTCTAAAGAGAACATGTTTTTCAGCCAACCTACCAATTTGTAAAAAGCTAGCAATAACAGATCCCGAGATTTTTACATGTGTTTGCAAAATTAACCAATTTCATGCCAATTTCATGTGTGTGGCTATATGATGCTTCAGTAACCTCATCATTTTTCATACCACTAACTGTAGTTTGAGTTATACTGGTAGTGATAACTGCTTTCATCATGTTAGGGACATTAAAAATCAATTAAAATCATACTTTAATTGCAACTCGACTTGTGTTATTTTGACAAACTTTAGCAGGGTAAATTATGAAAAAATGCCTTATGAGACTCTTTGATTTGAAAGGGAACCATAAATACAAAGCTAGTCCCTAAGATATAATCCCCTAGGAAATTTTGATGCAAGGCTCTACTCTTCAAGAGCTCATCTTTGAGTCCCATGCAACACCACACATTTAATTATGTCTGATTCAGACTTATTAGCCGAACTCTAATGGCACAATGTACCTGCCCTAATGGAGCACCTCAAGACGGTACAATACACCCAGCTCAAAACGTCTGAAAAGAAACTAAGCCCTAGCGCCTCGGCTGGTATGTACATTCAATTATGTGAAACCAGGTTACTGATTAAGCGCCCATCTTCGGGGACATTTAATCAAATGTAATATCACACCCCCATATAGCCGAGCGGCCATTTCATCCCCTTCCATTTCGCTATCATTCTTATCCGAGATCAATTCTCCGTCTGCAGACCTGCGAGCTAATGAAAATCCTTTTATACGAGGCCTTGATGTTTAATACCTCCGGTCATTCGGCAGTGCTGTAAGGAGGAGACCGATTTCCTGGACGGTCAATAAAAGGCACCATAAGGGGATGTACTGTGTATCGGGGCCCGACTCTTCCGTGTGAGGCGGTTTAATGCTACAAGTCTCGGAGGATGTGACTGCCGTAATGTATCGCTGCTCGGAGAACTCCATGTGGGTTGGTGGAATGAGATTTCCCATCGGAGGTCTTGGGAAAACGTTCCCTCCCTTTGACCGGCCTACAGCGGTTGACCAGCCTGTCAAAACCATCCATCGCCGGGTGGCCCTCAGCGCCAGCGAAAGGCTGTGCTCCGTATTGATTACTAGCTTGTATCCTGAACTAGTGCTGTCAGTCACGGAGAAAGACTGCTGTCACCAGGGGGGGGGGGACGACCGTCAGACAACATTTCTTACTCTGGCTGGATTTATCTCAGCGCTCATAAGCTGTCCGAGCGCTTTACAAAGAGATGAAAACGAAGTCAATGTTTCCTCCATCATGTTATGCTAGTCAATAGATCTGCCTGCCCAAAAAGGGAGCTGTCTGCGGTGATGTACAATCAACATTTCTCCCGGCTTGTCCACAGTGTTGGATTTATTTACTCGCTAAGCTTAGACAGCGACCTTTGAAGGCTCTCGAAAAATGATAAGCCCTGCCTTTTTGTTCAAAGAGTCAATTGACTTCATTCTGGAATCCGGCTGGGGGATTCATAAGTATAATATAGTGTTATTATGTGGTCTGTGGAGGACGTAGGTTATGGATTTCAGCATTTTCTGACATCACTGAGAAGCTCCGTGTATATGTCATACAGTCATATTTTGTTGTCCCATAATGCTTGCCTAAGGAGTATCTATTAATATGCAGGTTAATGAGATTGCATGTCTTTCACTTACGCCGGCTTCATAGCGAATGTGGATTTAAAGAGTTCGTTCAGCCATAAAAGGAAAATATGATATTAATAACCCTCAGGTAGTTCCGATCCCATGGAAGCTTCTCCACGGTGGCGTAGTGAGTAGCACGTTCGCCTCATAGCAAGAAGGTCGCTGGTTCGAGCCTCGGCTGGGTCAGTTGGCATTTCTGTGTGGAGTTTGCATGTTCTCCCCGTGGTTGGCGTGGGTTTCCTCCGGGTGCTCCGGTTTCCCCCACAAGTCCAAAGACATGTGGTACAGGGGAATTGGGTAGGCTAAATTGTCCGTAGTGTATGATTGTGAATGAGTGTGAATGGATGTTTCCCTGAGATGGGTTGCAGCTGGAAGGACAAACGCTGCGTAAAACAAATGCTGGATAAGTTGGCGGTTCATTCCGCTGTGGCGACCCCGGATTGGTAAGGGGACTAAGCCGAAAAGAAAATGAATAAATGAATGAATCTTAGAGCTTCTTGTCCTCCATAGACAGCAAGGCAAGAGTCTTGACTCATTTAAAGTGCAGAAAAATACCAAACATCCATAAAACAGATCACAAATCCTCAAAAATAGGCCTTTGATTGGTTAATCGGAATATTATCTGGCTTCGAGAATACTGGTGTTCATATAAATCAAATATACGTCACTCGTATGATCGTGAATGTGCACAATATACTGACACAGAGAAGAACCTGTTGAATGAAGTCGTTATTTTTGGTTTAAGTGCACATAAAAGTGATTTTTGTAGCTTGAAACTATTCTGCTCAAACCACTAAGGGCATATGGTCTGTTTTGAGGATGTTTTATGGCAGGGGTGTCCAAACTCGGTCCTGGAGGGCGGGTGTCCTGGAGAGTTTAGTTCCAACCCTAATCGGTCACACTTTATTTTGATGGTCCGTTTGTTGAATTTAAGTTACATTGCAACAAGTTCTCATTACATTATAAGTAGACTGTTAGGTTGGGGTTAGGGTTGGTGTGAGTTGACATGTACTTGCAAAGTTTCTTATAGTCAGTTAAATGTCTGTTGAATGTCAGTATCAACAGCTATTAAGTAGACAGTCTAAAACTCAAATGGACCATCGAAATAAAGTGTTACCCCCTAATCAAACACACCTGAACCAGCTAATCAATCTCTTACTAGATATGTAAGAAACTTCCTGGCAGGTGTGTTGAAGCATGTTGGAGCTGAACTCTCCAGGACATCGGCCCTCCAGACCCCTGTTTTATGGTGTTTTTCTGGACTTCTACTAATGAGTCGGGGAGCTTGCGGTCCATGGAGAATGAAGGAGCTCTCAGGTTTCACCTGAAATATCTTAACTTGTGTTCTGATTACAAACTAAAGTCTCGGGGGTTTGGAAGACATGGGGGTGAGTAGTTTCTATTTTTAGTGGTTTTTAGTTTTGGGTGAACTAGCTGTAAGCCAGGTTACTAATGGGTAGGCCCACACGGAATCTGCGCGCGCAGAATTCCTGCAGATTTCCGGAGATTTTTAGCCCATCATTGATTCTGTTTATTTACTGCTGTAAATGTGTGTAAATGTATATTTATTCAGTTTTTAAATTAATTTCAGTAATAATATTGACCAATATGAAAATATTCATATGATTTATTTACAATACAGTTTGTAAAGTACTATTTTCTGTCTTTTAGTAGAGATTTTATGAGAGACTTGCTTTGTTTACCAAATAAAGTGGATCTAATTGGTTTAGCATTGTAAGCATTAAATAAAAGTTAAAAAGGTATTACTTTTTATTTCATATATTAAGTTTTTAGTTATGATACTCCCAAAATCATTCTGCATAAATCCTCAGCAAAAAATGTCCGCAGACTCCGTCTGGCCCTACTAATGGGTAGCACACACCAAATAGCAAATAGCAATACTCTTATAAATATGGAAAAAAAACTGCCAGAATACTTATTTTATGATTAAATAATATATATAAAAATGATTTATTTATATAAATAATTAAAAATAGAGTATTATAACAGCATCCAAGGTAATAGCGCTGAAGACACCATCATGCCTTCAGCTATAGCGGCAGTTCTGCTATGCAAACAATAACAGATCTCTCTTGTCCCTTGGCTTGTGTTTACCGTTGCTATTGGATTCAGTGTTCGCAAGGGAATGCAATGGATGTAAGTTGTTATATTATTGTATATTATTGTTATATTCAAGAGATCACACTTAGCTGATGATTGATTATGAAGCTTGTTTGGCATGCTGTCCTGGGAGAGACATAAGATCCTCGAGCCCAGGACTCCCTCTCATTTGCAAGGCGAGAGGGGAGTTTGAGCACAGGTAGATCTCAAGAACTGCTGTAGTAGCTGATGAACAGATAGTGATTGCTATGAAGAGATAACTACTTACTAGGAGCATGTCTATGGAGATGATTAGGTTTAGTCAATTAACTTCAGTTGCGTGTTTTTAGACGGAGGGATGAAACCGGGGAAACCTACGTGAGCACAGGGAGAATGTGTTAAACTCTGCACAGAAACATCGGCTGGCTTGGTAAGGACTAGAACCAGTGACATTCTTGCTGTGAGACAACAGTGCTAACCACTGGAAAGACTAGAGGTGGAAGGGGGAATTCTTTAAAATGAAGATGGCTGTGATATGGTATAGGTGGTATATGGTATATATTTATAGTAGCTTAGGAATCGTCTGATTGGTGAATCATATATTGGATAATGCAGGACCAGCCTCAAGTAATAATAAGCACGTGATCCTCTCGAAATGAGTTAATAAATAAACTTAATTTATATTAACAGTAGAAAACTATTCGATTTACATATTTTAATGTTTTGAATGCATATTAACTGTTTACCATTAACAAGATGCTGAAATCATTTGTCTCTTTTATATATATATATTTATATATATATATATATATATATATATATATATATATTTAATGAACGATTGAGAGAAACACAAGATTTGTATCTGAGAGGGAAATCTGCACACGAGTGCCAGCTGTAGTTTTTCCTGGTTTTTGCTTTGATTTTGAATGATTTTCCTTGGTGAGTTCATGCATTTTTAAAATTTGTTTACATTCTAACATAAATTAAACTAGTGTCAAAAATGTGTTTAATTCATTAAACATTTGTTTGGTCAAGTAAAAAGTCACAACAACGTATATAAGGAGTGAAATAGAAACAAAAACAGCAGTAGTTCCTGTGAAATACCAGCCTGATCTCACGAGAAAACGTAAGTATTTTACGTTCAGTTCAGTTGTTCAGTTGTACAAAAATGTACGATTTAAAAAAGGAGGCGTGGCACCCCACACCTAAACACAACCGTCATTGGTTGATGAGCAAATCGTACTAAATTGTACGAATTACATCGTACGAATTTATACGAATTAGCCACTAAATAAAAAAGTTACGAATTGCTGTGAGATAGCATTGGAAATACAATGTTTGTGTGTTAAACAGTATCATACAAGCGATTGTGCAAAGTTTAAGTGGAAGAGTTTAAGTGCAAGTATTACTAAGTATTTGTGCGAGTGGATTACATATAATGTCGATAGGAATGGATTTCCACCAATCGGAATGAATAACGAAAAATATATAACGCGTTAAGCGCTAATGTGCGTAAATGGCATCTTCTGCGCAAGTTAAAGAATTAAACTTGAATGAAAAATTCATGTGATGTGTAAAACATCCTTTCACTTTCACTTTAAGTAGCGCGAGTTAAGGATGACAAGATGATTCGAAGTACCTGGATGAGCCTGTGTTTATTCAGCGGTTGTTATCTTGGAATAACATACCTTGGATTGTCAGAATCAACGATTCCAGACTGCTGTGTAATAATACTCTTAAACCTCAGCATATAAAAACTATCACTCCCAACCTGTTTGATGCATTTTATAGGTCACTAATTGGGTAATCAGCTGACACTTTTACTAATAAAAACACCTGAGTAAACACAAACGCAATATTGGTTCATAAAGCAATTAAACTTTACATTATTTTCCAAAAATTTATCAACTCTTTTCAAAAACATGCATGAGCACTAATTCTGAAATGAGGTTAAGGTTTCAGTACCGTCCTCGTCTGTCCGGCAGAGCAGAGGCTCGCTCTCTGGGCCTGGACCCACACTGGTGGAGGCCGCCACGGTGACCCGGTACATAGTCCATTTCTCCAGCCGTTGCAGCAGGATCTGGCCGGGCGTGGGCACCTCCACGTGCTCGGTGCTGACTTCTGCTCCGGCGCCCACCACCGCGTAGCGCACAATGTACCCGGCCAGCTCCCCATTCTGGCTTTCCGCCGGCGGAGGGCGCCAACTTACCATCAGGACGGTGGAGCTGGAGCTGGAGCACTTAATGTCTTGAGGGGGGGCGGAGGGCTCTGCTCAGGTTTGGGGAGAGGGAGGGAGAGGAAGGGGTGGGAAAACAAAAAACGAAAAGATGGGAAAGAGAAAAAGAAAATGATAAAAGGGAAAAAACCAACTGAACAAAAGAAAAAACTTAAAACAAACAAGCAGAGACATACTGGAACGCAAGAACGAAACGCAAAGGGTGAATGCAAACAGAAGAGCTTGGTTTTGAAGGGGTCGGTGTGCTTCTTATGCATGCATAAATATGAAGTATGAAGGCTTGACTTTGGCTTGACAAAGATCTGGAAGTAACGCCACAACTGCTGGGTGTAAGATCAGAGTGGTTTACACTTCAAAACTGGATTTTCCTTCTCTGTATCTGCGTATCTTGTCCTGTACTAATATCTACATGTTAAAGGGCCACGAAACCCCCCTGTCTCAGCAGGGTGTTGTCACATCTCTAGTTTGGAAAAGCTCAGGAAAGTGGGTGTGTCCAGCATGGTTTAGGTGGGAGTGTCAGGGGAGGGAAAGAGGGAAGGTTTTGCATAAAAATGGGAGTTTCTATTTGAGCACGCGCTGAAAACAAACACACAGACGCAGGGGGACAAAGAAAGTGACTGTCTTTGTATCGACATCAGGAGCATTTCCTGCAAGTCCGCCGCGACAAACGAGACGCGAGGAACTGCTCGATGAGTGTTTTAAAGGGGTATTTGATACCGCGTGGTGTATGGGAGAAATAAAAGCCCTCCGCATTTCTCGGTAACTCAGATGCACTCGGTAGGTAGCGTCAGAAAGCTGTGTGTGTGTAGACTATCCTGTCACAAAATGCGGCGTTTTAATTTAATTGCGGTGGTTACATGTTTACATGATACGTTGATTACATGAACAAACTGTGCCATCTGAATAAACAAACAAAGAGCACTGATCGCTTCCCAAATCTGTAGAGACAGGACAATCAACATGAACTAGCGGGAAATATAAACAAAACGTTCGTTGCTGCACATAAACACAACACTGGCGACATGTGTCTCCAAACATTTCTTCTTCTTCCACTTGTTTTGGCAACACAACGTGGCGTCTCTCTGCCATCTGAACACAGCAACAGGTACAAGCAATCTTCGAAGCTATCATGCATATTAATGAATCTCCTCCGCATACACAATAGAGCAAGCTGATTGGTTTGAACCAAGTCTTTCTCATGACTTAATGCCGCACACTCAGAGACGTCACGATTCACTGGCCGGTACAGACGTCCACTCTCCATGCTGGAATACACACATGGATCTCATCGACGTTACGCAGCTTAAAAAATTTGTTTCAAACCGGAAGAACGAATTTGCTCGAAATAAAGC
Organism: Danio albolineatus; assembly: GCA_903798035.1. NCBI lineage: Eukaryota > Metazoa > Chordata > Actinopteri > Cypriniformes > Danionidae > Danio > Danio albolineatus. The sequence continues at coordinate 320,035 of CAIGQQ010034670.1, forward strand.
AAAAACAACCAATTTTCACTCTTTAGCGAAATATGTGTCCTCATAGTGTTTATAGCAGCTTGGGACACATATATGACTGTCAACAGCTCAACGAATGTGTTTAGGTGTTTCGTGACCCTTTAAATCAATTAGTAGAAGAGCAAAATAACATAAAAATGGTTTTTAAAACTACAAAAATCAACGACTTCATGCATGAAACATCTCCAAATGGGGTGAGAAAAATAACCTTTCTTTAGCTTCGTTTCAAATTTTTATGTAAAAACCCCATTGGTTTCAGTATAAACTCCCTCTATTTATCTACATTGTCCTTCTCAAGTAAACGTATCTTGATTGAAGATGTTTTGATATAAAACAAGGCTAAAACACAAAGCAAGAGAATCATTTTTGCAGCGTATTCAGCTATAGCCGCCTGTGCACGAGCTGAAGATTTAGCCCATCTTTCACAGTAAATACCCTGGGCTCTCAGGATATATTTCCACCATGTGGGGAAAATAGATCACATTATTTGCATTTGAATGAAGGCCATTCATTGCAGTATTTCAAGGCGTTTTTTTTTAGTTCTTCCCCTGCACATATCAGAAATTACAAGGTCTAAATCAATATAAAAGTCTCGTTTGAAATGCAGAGTCTCTGCTTTCTAAATGCTCGCGCATATGGACGTATTATACCACTGAAAGGCTCGTAACATTTATCTCCATTGTAAAAATCGAGCAGTAAAAGTTACTCTGTCGCACTGATCCCTGAAGCTATAAGTAACGCAAATGAATGAGGGGGGAATGGACAGACGGGGATGAAACATGTTTGTGACTGAAATTCAAATGGATGAGCACCAACGTTGGTAAAAAAAAAAGCAAAACAAAATCATTCAAAACAGATTACAGGAAAATGAGCGAAACCGTCTGCAAAATAATGGCTGGAAAGAAAACGTTAGGACCCAAAATGTCAACTCAGAAGGATCATGGAAAGCCACCAAGCTTCAAACAGAAAGTAAGACCATTAAAAACCAAAACAAAAGCAAAAAAACAAAACACAAAAGCATTTTCCTGTACATTATACGTACCTGACATCTTCAAACAATAACTTTTAAAGACTTTCTTACCACAAGCACCCGATTCGAGGGAGACTAGATTTCCCTAGAGTCGGTTGGGTTCTGCCCTCTCCCTCTGTAGCTGAGCTCACCAAACACAGCTCAATTTGAACCATTTACGTCAATTTAGTTTAGTTTATTAGTGGATTCATTCATAGATGCGAGGATGTTTTTGGGGGCTGGAGGGAGTGAGCGTTCCCTGTGCTTTCATCAGGCTGCACTATTCACTGTTTACATTAGCTTGAGGGTCCACAAGATTGAGATCAGGGTGCTAGCACCTCGCTAACTATTTATGCCTACGTAATATAATCCACACCAACGTAACTTTAACTTTTAAAGACATCTCAAATTTCAGATTAGCTCCAATTCTTGATCGTCTTTTTTAGGAGAAATTGTTAACTGATTGATTCGACCACCGGCTAACTTTCATCACAACTGTCCTAGAGTTCAGCAAGGCGTTATTCAGAGCCTTGTATATTTACCAAATGGGCTCACTGTATTAAAGTTTCGATCTTCCATTCATTCATTCATTCATTTTCTTTTCGGCTTAGTCCCTTTATTACTCTGGGGTCGCCACAGCGGAATGAACCGCCAACTTATCCAGCATTTGTTTTATGCAGTGGATGCCCTTCCAGCTGCAAACCATCTCTGGGAAACATCCATACACACTCATTCACACTCATACACTACAGACAATTTAACCTATCCAATTCACCTATACCATGTCTTTGAACTTGTGGGGGAAACCGGAGAACCCAGAGGAAACCCAGGCCAACCACGGGGAGAACATGCAAACTCCCCACAGAAATGCTAACTGACCCAGCCGAGGCTCGAACCAGCGACCTTCTTGCTGTGAGGCGAACGTGCAACTCACTACGCCACCGTGGCGCCCCTCGATCTTCCATTTGAAAATATATTTTAAAGATGTACGTCCTCTCTTGGAAAGTATTAGCATTCAGTATTAGCATCTTGGTTTAAGTGCGGCAAGAAAGTCTGGTTGGAGTTACAGAACTACCTGAAGATTTAGGCTCATGATTCTGGTATTACATCAAAAAAGCCTTAATCAATTGGGTTAACTGCCTTAATGAAAGATTGATAATCAATAACAATAGGTGGCGCTATTAATAATCAGCCAACTGAGAGTTGAAGAGTTCAATTCTAAAGAGTTCAACTGAGAGACTTCTGCAATTGAAGATTTCTGTCTTTGACTCGAGAGTAAAAAATGACAGAAAATATTGGACTTGCCTAAAATGCTTCTTGTCGGCCTCCCAATATGCTCCTCACCTGGTGCGGAAACCCTTGCCCTCAGTTTGTGAACCCTCTGCGACAACGCCTGAAACCTTTGCATCACTCAATAGCCATTGACTCTTAAGTGGTTTTCCCAGAATGCCTCTACCACCCACTTGGTCAAGGCAGGAGTGTCTATCTCCACTAACCCTCAAAAGTAGGAACACATCCCCCTGTATTAATTACCTTCAAAGATATCTCAACAAGTGTCAGGGGATATGGAGGGTGAGGTGAGTACTCTCTGCCAGACCATCGCAGGGGCTTTGGTTTGCAATTGTGGGCTGACCCAAGAACAGGGTCAACTGAACAGCACTGTACCAAGAAGGTAACAAACACGATACAATTTCCTTTTGAGCCTTCATGAGGAAGTCCAGTCTGCCATTTGGTGTCATTCAAAACTGATCAACAAACTCTTGTATAATTGTATTGAAGTGTAACTCTCGGTGGGGACTTTTCAGTCGGTGAACAAGATCTGAACCAATTCCATTTGGTGTATAGGTTCTGGACATTAAGGATACTATATGCCTACATATACGCATTGTCTAGTTCAGTGTTTCTCAACTGGTGGGGAACATTTTTAGTGGGTCGCGGAGTGTGTGTAAAACATTAGTTTTTAACGTATTTACCGGACTTTACCGGACTTTTATTTTGAAATGTGTATACCGGACTTTTATTTTGAAATGCACAATCGTACTTTGTAATATTTGTATAATTTGATACATTTTGTCCAATGAAATCAATAAAAAATTGTTTATTTGTAAGTCTTGGTGATTTTCTTATGATTTATCTGTCACTTCTTGTGTATGTTAACAAATAAATACAAATTAATTCATTATAATTCCTAAAATTAAAATATAGTTCCTAAAAATTTGGGTCGCGACTTGATGACCATGTAAAAATGTGGGTCCCATGGCCAAACCAGTTGAGAACCACTGGTCTAAGTTGGTTATATGGTTGACCCTCTTAAACATGAAGTGGCAGATTGGGCTTCCTCTGAACGGCCGTCACTTACCTCAGAGGAATCCACACTGTAATGTTTGTTTATGTGTTAGGTTGAAGGGCATTCGTGCTAAATTGCTTCTAACTGTCTGAGCTTGTCGCCTTCCTGACCTTGTTAAGGGTAAATCTGCACTACTTTACTTTCTGCTCAAGGGAAGACATCGGCAGATGTAGTGAACCACGTCTCCCATCTGTGAGAGCCTGAGGGACAAAGTCCCGTAGCTCAAACAAGAAGCCTACGGTCCTCCCGCCGGGATACTTACTCTCTCACCTTTAGTTTAATGGATTTGCTTTGGCAATGCTAAGTGCTGTTGCTACTTGTGGTAAACGAAACCCAGACAGGAAGAGCAAAATAAAAAAGGCTGAAAGCTATTTTTCTAAGTGTGATAGAGTAAATCAAACTAAAATAAAACAAAGTTAAACTTAAACCTGTGTACTGAACAGAAAACCAGGTGACCTTAAGCTGCAGCAGGTGAGCTTTAGTTTCATTTCAGGAGACAAAGTGAAAGGAAGAGCTAGAAAACAAAAGGGAAGTTGAAAGTGCACCGCATTGTTCCAGAATACATTATATGAAGACACCAACAGTGGGACAGACATATAGAAATGGAACAGAAGGTGACACACACACACACACAGCGTACAACATGCATTAATAGAGCGCCCCCCGGGGGTAGGGGGAGGTAATACATGCATTCAGTGCGCGCTCTCTCACGCTCAGGTGCTACGTTTTGTGTCAGTGCAGCAGGTTCATTGCATCCCCATTCAACCAAACCCCATCCCACCCATTCTCCACCAACAAGCTGCACAGGTAGAAACAGAAGATGAGTTAAAATGGTCCACATTTGCTGCCATGGCTTTCTGGCATCTTCATCCCGTTAAACATTACAGCATTTAACATACTTGTTTGCTTGCCTTAAAGTACCTAAACGTTATTCTGCATTCAGGTTTTACCATTTCCATTTTGAAACCTGCTCTATGTTTCACAACACAAGCTGAACATAAGTAACTGCATTTTTTAGCAACGGCCACAAGGTTCCCCACAAGCACTGATGATTTCATGCACCGAGTCATGATGCGACTCAGTAAGGGTGTATTTTTAGGCTGGAGGCTTGAATAATTCAGCCGGTCTCCCAGCGTAAATGCTGACTACCTGCAGGCGCCAGCGGCCACTGACTGTGCTGCTTTCAGTAATACACAGTGAGGGACTAGATGTGGTGGAAAGCCATGGCAGACCCCAGAGTCAATAATATTTTGTGCGCTTCGGTCGCACGGGAGGGAAAAAAAGTGCATTTGCTGTTGACACATGAAAAAGAAATATGAACACAGAAGAAAGGAGGGAGCACGCAGTGGAGCCAAACGGCACGCTTGCTGCGGATCAATCAGCCCACATTGATTTGTTTGTTTCACATGTAGGAAATCTCTGAAGTACATAACTGTGACATAGAGGAACCCAGATGAAAGAATAACCAAACAAAGAAGGAAAAGAAGTGCATCAGACACCATCCTGCCAAGGGGCAAGGAATCCATTAAACTAAAAACACGGGTCGTTTAAAAGTTAGGGCCTCAGACGCTTACACAAAATAAAAAAACATACAAGTCGGAGGTTCTCGTTCATGAAACGCAAGTGGAACAAATTGTGCAAATCATACGGCCATTCTTACATAAACCGATGTATCGAAGAGAATGCAACTATTTACGTAAGAATGTTTCTACAAACAATTTAACATCGATTTTAATCAGCATGCACTGTAAGAGACATTAAAAAAACATTTCGTTTTTGGCTAGACGCTTGGAAATATTCTACACAAAGCAATATCATCTTTGCTGCCTGCATGTAGTGACACGTTTGGCTCAAAAGTGATGCTGTTTTGCACAATTTAGATGCATAAACAAACAACACAAAGAAAAAAAGTCAAGAGCAAGTGTCAGAAACTCGAACCAGGGACCGATGTTCAGTCTTAAACACATATCGGCTGTAGACACAAGCACATCATCGTTTACCCTTGACATTTCTGGATTCGATAAACAACATCCCTGGATTGGGAAACGGGGGTGAAGGATACAGCGGCTCTCTTCAACAGTGTGTTGTTGTATACAGACCCCATTGAATGCTCAAAATAACCATTACTTCTTGGCATTTCTCAATCCAAGTACAATATTAGACCCCCCCCTCAATGACCAACCCTTCATTGGGGTCCTTAGGAAAAGAAATGGACTACATACTGGCTTGAGACGTCGTCTGGGCTAAGTCGTTGGTGAAGGCTCCGATGCCCTTGTTAGAGACGGCAGCCAAAGTAAAGATGTACTCTGTATTTGGACGTAGGCCGTCCACCACAAAGGAAGAGGTTGGACCAAATTTTTTCTTACCCTGTTTGATGGAAAACAATAGTGATTACTTCTAAATGAGGAGCGCAAGAACGGTCCTGATATCATAATGCTGTATGTTTGAGAGGATTTATGCGAAGGAGGCACCTGAGGTCCGTCTTTGCCCTCTCTGTAATGCAGTTCATAACTGATGATTCCCTCTTTCTCAAAGGCTGGTTCCCATGTTAGCTCAACACTCGTGTCTGACACCTCACCGACCTGGAAATTGTTTGGCTGTCCTGGGACTACAAATGGAGGCAGTGTTGACAGTTTGATAGACATGGAATCAACAAAGAGATTTAAAACTGAATTTATAGTGAAGAGGTTGGAAGTGCGTAAAACATTAAAGGTTAAAATAGTTTACCCGTTAGCTCATGTAACACTGGCTTAACATGGTAACCCAATGACAACAGATTTCACAAATCTCACAAAATCATTAGCTTAAGTAAAGATTTAAAGTAAAGATTTATTTATATAGCACCTTTCCCAGACAATGAGTCACAAAGTGCTTTACAATAACTGAAAACAAGTAAAAGAACACATATCAATAAAAGAAACATCCTAAAACATTAAAAACAAGTTAAAAATCCTAATAAAAGGCACTACTACTGTTAATTAAAAGCTTGACCAAAAAGATGTGTCTTTAAATGCTTTTTAAAAAGATCAACTGATCCCAGATTTCTCAGTGCCTGAGGGAGAGAGTTCCAGAGCCTTGGGGCCACCACACAGAAGGCACGCTCACCCTTTGTCTTGAGCCGAGTTCTGGGAATGACCAAAAGGTCTTTGCCAGAAGACCTCAGAGACCGGCTACATATGTGATCATGTAAAAGCTCTTGAATATAAAGGGGAGCTTGACCATGCAGAGCTCTGTAGGTGATAACCAAAATCTTAAAATCTACTCTAAAACTAATAGGAAGCCAGTGAAGTGCCTTAAGCACAGGAGTAATGTGTGACCTCCTACTGGTGTTGGTTAAAAGCCTCGCCACTGCATTCTGCACAACTTGCAATCGATCCATAGAAGATTTGTTTAGACACGTGAACAGGACATTACAGTAATACAATTGTGAAGAGATGAAGGCATGGACAAGCATCTCCATCTCTTCCTTTGAAACAACATCTCTGATTTTAGCGATGTTCCTCAGATGGAAAAAACATGTACGAACAACTTACCAGGTACTAAGAATGAATAATTATGATTACTTAACTCTACTGCATTGTTAGCCCACCAAACACTGATGAAAGGCATTTCAACTCGCTTTGCTACATCATTAGCTTATCCAATACTAACAAAACGTTTCCAATTGAGAAACTTACCTTGCTCCATGGTTAGCTCACCAAAACGGAAAACATTTCCAATTGAGAAACTCAATGAAACTCATCAACTGCATCGTTGACCTCCATAATAGTAATATTAAACATATGGGCTGTCTCTCAATTCCAAGAACGCAGAGAACGGACTCATGTTTTTGTGGAGACCGGTCTTGCCAGGTCACATCGGAAAAACGAACTCAGGAGACCGCGAGGACAGGGAACGCGTCCTGTGAGGAATGGCACATGACCTTCACGCATCTTTAATCAAAAATTATTTAAACATTACAGCGTCCATACAACGATTTACATTGTTTCCCCCTGCTTCACAGTATATACTATGCATAAAGACTTATATAGAAATATACGAAAAGAAATATACGTTGCACATCACTAATAAAACAGATTTTAATACGAATTTCAGCAAATAAAAATAAACCCTTAATGCGTCTGTCAATGTTTACTTTCACCAAGTTATATATCTGAACTTTAATATTAAATCTACACAAAATGCTGCGCTTCCCACCTCCAGTCGTAATGAATTCTGGGACTTCTAGAGCGAGTTCGGCGCTCAAGTCTGCATCGGTGCGTCCTTGATATCAAGAACACATCCGGGAACTTTCACGCGTCCTCCGTTCTTGCGGTCTTGAGTATTGGAACTGAACTTCGGAAGATGACGACGTTACACAAGAACACGAGGTCGCAAGATCGCTGAAGAACGCATATTGAGAAACAGCCATATATTCTTAACCACTAAACTCACTTTAGCATGTTAGCTCCCCATACTAGCAGTCATTTCGAATGCAAAAGTCACCTCGCTACACCAAACACAGATTGCAGATATTTTATCAGCCACCAAACTATTTAATAACCCAGATGTGATTTCAAATCTTTATGAGACTCTTGTTTTGGTGTTTGAAAACCTCAGACTATTGACTTACTATGGAAGTTACAGGATTAAAGTGAACGATCACTTTAACCACTACTAATAACAAGCATTCACAATTATACAGGAGTTCAATCAAATTTACATTGCTACAACATTAGTTACCCCAATAATAGGAACAGGCTTTCATAACTGGTTAAGTACCTTGTTTCATCTTTTACACTCTAAAATGAAGACTCAAAACTAACCTCCTTGAAGCACTTTGACATGAATGGGATCTGAGAAAGGTCCATCTCCGACAGATGTGAAAGCCAGAACTCTGATGGTGTAGGTCTCGGAGGTCACCAGACTCTGAATGGTGGTGAGCACGCTGTCCTGGACATTGTGGATCTGCCACATGCTCATGGGGAGAGTTGGGTCCATGGTGTAGTAGACCCGATAACCTTTGATCTGTCCATTGGGCTCATCTGGCTCATCCCAGCGTACCAACACAGTGTTCTGGGAGATGATGCGTGCCTGGATGTTTCTTGGTGGGCTAGCAGGAGCTTGCTCTCCAGTTCGAGCCTCAACCGGTTCACTGGGCGGTCCTTGGCCAATGGTGTTGAAGGCTGAAACACGGATCTCATAATCCGTGTTGGGAGAAAGTCCTCCAATGCTGTAGCGAGTGGTGGTGATGGAGTCCACAGTCTCAAACTTGCTCTCGGGAGACTTGGCGCGATACTGGATGATGTAATGAGAGACGGGCTCAGGATTCCCACTGTCCCAGGTGATGGTGATGCTGGTGGCAGTAGTTTCAGTTACGACAGGAGTACCTGGAGGTTTTGGCAAGGCTGTAATGAGGGGATGAGAGAATACACAGGTGTAAGCATTCATAGGACTAGGCGGCATTTGAAATTGATGCATCGACATGGGTTTAATTTCATTTAACCAGAGAGCCCTTGAGCAACCTTGGATGATTCTTACACTTGACAGTGATCTGGGCCACAGTCTCAATGATGCCCAGGCTGCTCATGGCCACACAGGTGTAGTTGGCTGACTCGCGGACGCTGTTCAACTCCAGAACGTTCCTGCCCACTGGCATCTCATCCTCAGGCGTCAAGTCCTCCGAGTTGAGCATCCACTTGACGTAGGGCATAGGCGAGCCCACGGCGACACAAGTGATGTTGACGCTACCTCCCGGCATGATCTCCTGGCTTGTGGGCAGGATGGAGAAACGTGGGGGCACACGACGAACTGCGAAGGGCGGACGAATGGCGACAAGAAAAAGAGAAAGAGAAAGGTAACAAGACACGCCGATGAAAACAAGCCTTTCTTTAGAACACACAATGTTGTCTAAAGAGAGGACAACAAATGATAAATAAAGAGACTAAACAAACTTCACAGATGTTTCGGTTTATACAAATTAAAATAACGATAAAGTAACTGAATTAACAGAACTGCTACACCAACAATATAGATTGACATTAAAGCAACAAATTCATAGCAACAAGGTTTCAAAGACTAATATTTGACCCATCACAGCACGATTAACTGCACAAAAATCTATTATGAGTTTCTCATCTTTCAAATTTGGAGATGTCAGTGTTACCTAAAACTAAATTAAATACATGCATTACTGTTACAAAGTTAAAAAGCTCAAGCTATTTCTCTGAAGGGAATTGAGTAGTGTGATTTAACTTAATAGGCCAAAAAATCCTACATATGTACCACTGTATGCACACATTGGTACATAGGTATGCTACGATCTGTAAGTCCCTCCAAGAGGGACTAAAGATGAGAAACCCTAATCAGATTTTTATGGTTGAGAGTAGATCAACTGGACAAAGCCTTTTTAAGATCTGACACGCTTCCATTAATAGATGCAGCTGTCATTTTCACAGACATCATGCAGAAATAGGTAGAGGTCAACCAAAGAATAAATGGGAACAATAAAACCAGAGAGAAGAATTTGAGATAAAAATGCATAGAGGAATATAACTGAAGGTTCGCTAGCATGCCCGGACAAAAGACAACTTGAGAGGGGAATAAAATGAAATATAAGAGAATAAAACGCGCAAAAGAGCCAGATAGAGGAAGAAAGGGAAGGGTTGGGTAAAGGAACGAGGGGGGGAAACCCACTTCAATGCAGAGAAAGGCTTTTTTTAATCATCTCCAGCCAATATGACGTAATGTGACAGGATTGTATTTGTCACATTGCGGTCCTGGCTAGAGGTAACACAAAAGTTACAGTGGAAATTCTTGATTCAGTCAAACTAAGTTAATCTGTAGCTGTCAGTTCAACGTAACTAACTTTCACACACACATATATAACAAAAAAGAAAGGAAATTAAACAAAATTGGCCAAATAATGGCTCATGAAGGTAAGGACGCTAGTCTACGGTGATGACAGCGATGCACTTCAACTACTGAGATTTCAAACCTACAACACGAGAGAAAAGATGAAGGATCTGTGAGGGGGAAAGGACTGGACATGAGTTATGGAGTAGACTGAGTTAGCCGGCTTATAAAACAGGTTATTTTTTATTGCCTGTCTGGTATCTTCATTCTTGTAACCTTGCTTTTTGTTACTTGACCTATTGACGGTCAAAGAGCATGGAAACTACAGACTCTGGACTACAGGTTCTTAGAATCAGATCCAATACTTCTGAAGCAGCCTAGATAGTTACTTTCTAATATCAGTTTCTAATGTTAAACTACTTCATATGTTACACAAATACTGCTTAAAGAACTGTTTCCAACAGAGCAGTGGTTCTCAAGCTTTTTTCACCAAGTACCACCTCAGAAAGAAATAGTCTCTCCAAGTACCACCATAATAACCGGTGTCTAAGTACAGTAGCATAGTAGGCCTAATTAAGCTGCTACATCACTGCACAGATCACTTAAATAAAATGTTTAGCATATTAAAATCAATTTACTGATCACATCGGTGTTATCGGAAGCGAGAAAGGGTTAAAAGTGGGTTAAACATTTTTTTAACTTTAATTATTCATTGATTCCTCCACGTACCACTAGAAGGAAGCTTGAGTACCATTAGTGGTACGCGTACCACAGTTTGAGAACCACTGCAATAGAGTATGATCACGAGACTCTCTAAATAGATAGTACATCCAAGTATTGAGTAAATGGGTACGTCTATAATCAGAATGCCATATCATAAAGCCTTTAATATTAGCCAAAGATAACATGGGAAAAATTAAAAGCTGCTGTATGTCTACACATGCAGCTGGTTATCCTTGCCAAATTTTGGAACAGAGGGATAGAATTATAACTAGTGGTCATCTTGAAAAGTCTATCTATTTCATGTAAAATATCGAGGTTTCTCTAAGAATCTTCCTATGTTGATGTTGATGGATGCAGATGACAATGAAACAGGAAGTAGGGTGGCACTAAGATGGCGGTGGTGGTGGTGGTGGTGGTGGGGGGGGGGGGTCATGCCTCATTTACATTGGCAAGAGGAGAAAGGAAAGACAGGGACAGCGATGAGTGCTGGGGCTAGCTCAGGAAAGGAAACTGAAAAACGAAAATGAACAACCCCACATATACACAGATGAGGACAGGAGCAACAGGTAGAGACAGGGCACAAGGCACAACAAGACCTAGGCTGCAAGACAGCTGGGGTGGACAGACTGGAAGGACACAGTGGTGGACGGACATGTGGGGTAAGAAACGGAAGGGAAATCACACGGGGAGTGAGAGGTGGGGATTGGGGTAAAGAGGAGACTGTAACCATGGGCCGACTGGAGTAAAAGCATGTGGGCTTTACTTCTCACACAATGGGGCTTGAAATACATGATTGATCTCTCAGCATCGCCTTGGAAGACAGCAGCCATAGAGCATAACGTCCTGAATTTGAAACTCAACACCACCGAAAGCACGGTTTAAATCTAGTTTAACTGATGGCGGCAGCATTTGTATATTATTTTGGAACATTGCATTTATGAATTGAAATAGTTTAAGTAATCCTGTCAAAGCAACAGGCTCAACCACTGAGCCAGTGTGACCTTGGTTGGTGTCTATTGAATAAAAAAAACATAACTCAATCCAATTGAAGTTTATGTCATTAGGTTATATTTATTTAGTAGCTTATTAATGCATTTTATTATCAGTTTATTCATGTTAACATTTTTAAATTGGGTTTCATTTCAAAAGGAAATTCTAGGTTTGATACAAACCGAGCTAGCATAATGACTATCGTCATACAAATCAGACATTTAATTGCAATTTGAGATTTCACACCTACATTACTTTATGGCAATTATGCCAAATATGCAAATTAGATTGTTACTGAACCAGAATTGTTCCTTTAGTTAAACAAAAACATACTTTTTGATTCATAAAGAAAAGAAATGACAGCAAAACAAACAATGACATACGGAAACACTCCCCCCATATAAATGCATATTGAACAAATGTTCAACGAAGGTGAAAGGGCAGCCCACGTATCACAAGGTGCATGCATGACTGTGATTGCAGGAATGACGTCAACAGAGCGGCACCAAATTATCAACCAGGCCTACCGCTACAGACAACACACATCTGAGGCATGCAACCCTCCCCGAGTGCAACATCCTAAAAGGAATCCACACAATTGAAACGTCAAAATTGGTGAATTCGTCACAGCACACACAGACATCACAGCGCAGTTGTGTTTTTAAGAGGTCTGTAGAGAACAATGACAAAACACAGTGCAACATGAGCAACAAGACAAGTGTGATCCTGCTAGCGTGGATTAATGATGGACAGGCCCGCACGTAATCCTGAAGTGACTTTAGGGAAAGAGGAACAATTCAATTCATGGGATGTTATAAAAGGAACTGCGTTCAATAAGCATATTACGTGTGGGCCTGCTGACGGGTGATGCAACATTTGGCCATTCTTAAAACCAAAAGGCTAAAAAATAAAGCTCGTTTCCGAGAGGGAGACAATAACCTTTGGTTAGTTGAGTGAATGAGGGCTGCAACCTTTCACCTTGCAAATTATTCCCAAATTGGACTCTAATCGCGACTAGAATCATAGATCTCATTCAAAGCGGTCATCTTCTGAACGGAACAATCATTTGAAAAGGAGCTTGGCAACTTCAAAGTCAATGGCAACAAAGCATGGCGCACTTTAAGGCTTGAATAAACTGGGGGAAATCATAAGCGGGTCTAATGTTTTCAGATGCATGTCGACATTTACGAATGGAGCTATCACCGCATCGGCCTCGCTTGCTTTGCTTTGAAATGCCATTGCACCAAGCCATTGTGGGATTTATCTAAGTCCTGACTCGAATCCTGACGTTTGATGTGCGATGGCGTTCTCCGCTGTGATATTTAGAGGAATATGGAAGAGTCCAATTGGACGGACACGCTCCTCATTCACTAAAACCAGGAGCCCAGCAGGCTGAGAGCGATCTCTTTGAGGTCCAAAGTCGAAATCCCATTTCAAGCCCAATGGAGAGAGAAAGGCAACTCAAGAGGACAGAACAAGACAAAATAGGCCAAAGAGTGCCTCACTCCTTTATAGTTTCTGACTAAGGTGGACATTTGTGGCCATTTTGGTGAGACAGTCTGTCCAGCCCCAAAATGAAGGTAGGAAGGGAAGCCAGAATAATGCGCAGCCCTTTTAATGTCACCTTGAAGCTGAGATTACACCCTGTTTGATGTCCCGAACCCGCAATAATCATCCATTTCGCTTGAAGGTAGCGAGGCGTATTTGCATGCAGACGGCAGGGGTTCCCCATATTAACATACACACCTCTGCTGCTGCAATGCAAAGCAGCCGTGGTAGGGGTTCAGACCACGTTCTTGTAACGGAAATTTAGGCATTTGTAAAACACTACAACCTCTGATCAACTGGTTGCGGCATGGTGTTCAAATAGCGTCCGAGGCGTTTAAAAAAACCTGCCCCTTTAATTCTTTAATTTGGATCAAAGTTGACACGTAGATAGGGTGTGATCTAGCTTGCATTTACATTTGTACACCTCAAAATAATCATGCAAGGACATGCAACACGACCCAAAGTGGTGGCAGTGGGATTCTCATGCACCTACATGCGCATACATTGAATATATTCCAGCGTTTGGCATGGCACACACTTCAGCTCAGCCTTCCAGCATCTCCAAATGGATCTGGAGGGGGGAGGGGGGTCTCCATTTCCTTTACTAATTACTATTAATATGCCCTGGGATTTTGAATCCTTAACATTTCGGCTTTGGCTCTGCATTGTATGGATTTGAATGGCAGAACGGTCGAGAGCTTCATTGTCAGGCAGCAACAATGAAAGATTAGCAACTTCATTGAAACAAGAAGAATCATAATTTCTGTTATTAATTCGCCACGGAATGGCAGAGAACTTGATAAGTCGAGGCTCACTGTGGGATTTCGTCATATGGAAGCAATTAACTTCCGTGCCTGAGGTAGACGGCTAACGAGGAGACCATCAAGTTCAAATATAAAGTGAACTCTGAATTAGCTAAAAAATGCTAATTCATTTGAGACTGTCGAGAAAGCAGTTGTTTAGGTTGCTTACACAGTATGGCACAACATCTACTGTGTAAAAGATTTCCATAGTCTAATTTCCTTTAAGAAATGCTATGGCTACAGTTAACTGCTCATTCTGATTAGCGTGCAGCTAAGGAAAGCTAATGCGCTCTATCTACACGCTAGGAAGCAGTAACAACCTATCAGGGTAAAAGCGCCGCGGATATCACAGTGGGAACGGCCGGATATGAGAAATAAAGCTCTGCCAATAAATGCCAGACCCTGAGAGACAGAGTAGCGGCAAAGCGCACTTCATTATTTATACCCCCAAATCATGTGGCGTCGCTCCCCTCCCGACAACACCATGTCTGTAAAAAAAATGAATAATTTAGAGAGCCATTTAGTCTCAGACATCACGAGATAGCCGGCAACACGTTAGCATTAGCCAAGTGAAGCAGAGGGTCTTGTTCTATGTCATTATCCTTGACAGACAGACAAACAGCCATCTAAAAACCACACTACACTTAGAAGAGGGATGAGATATCAGTCGAGAGCTATCCATCCGCACGATTGGACAAACTTGTCTGACTAAATGCAAGCTTTACGCTTGGTTTGGCATTGTAAAGCTAAACAAGATGCCAATTTATGAACAGCAACTTCCCCTCACCCCATACCACAACTGATAAATATCGTTGTTGTTGATGCTGCGTTGCATTTTCAGTCACACAACAATGAATATAGCTCATATTATCATCATTTAAAAAGCAGAACATTTTATTTTCATCCATATTTTTTCTAAAAACATAAGAATTTAGTACTATATGCTAATTTTTAAATAGACAACACCGTTAAAATTTTAATTAGATCATGTGACTGAAGCCCATGAAATGCACATGTACATTTTTTCAGATTTTTTGCTGTCCTTTGGTGTGACATGGCCATTTATTGAAAATGTCCAACAGGTTATTCCAAAAATAATATATTATTCATAATTCCATGTCAAATAAATACCACAACATTAAGATAAGTGTCCAACAGTGAAGGTAAATCGCTGTCACAAATTGCTAATTGTATATTATTAAGAGTTGTTTTTTTTTTCCTGTGATTTTGCCATGTCACACCAGTCCGTACTGCTGAACGAATCACTGGCACTACCCTTCCTACACTTCAAGAACTGTACTCTTCCACAGTGAGTAAAAGGGCTCGCAAAATCACCCTGGACGCCTCGCACCCACCACACTTCCTGTCTGAACTGTTACCGTCTGGCGGCGCTACAGAGCACCGAGCACAAAAACAGCCAGACACAGGAAAAGTTTCTTTCCTCAGGCCATCTACCTCATGAACAGTTAATATTTTCCTATTGTGCATTAAACGTGCAATACTTTCTCATACGCACTTGTACACAGCACCTTATAACAACATACAATGTAATACTTATGCATTTGTACACAGCACCTTATAACCTGTATATTTATAACAAATCTGTACATGCATTTCAACATCCAGATCGTTGGACTGACTGCATCTCTGTTTAATGTCTATCGTTTTTTATATTTATTCTGTGTTGTCACTTGTAACTTTATGCACACTGGAAGCTTCTGTAGCCAAAGCAAATTCCTTGTGTGTGTGAAGCACACTTGGCAATTAAACAGATTCTGGACATTTTTATGGTACAAGTAAGTAAAACAAAGTGAAAGTGAAAGAATTGAAGTCAGAGACTTATATTTTCTCCAAAACCTGAATTAAAACTACATAACTATAACAAATGTTGTTTAAAAATAGTGCTTTTTACTCCCCATTTATTTAACACATCTTGTTTTAAGTATGCTTACATACGTTCACTCGAAAAACACCCTCACAAAGTCTTAAAAAATGTGTGTGGGTGAACATAAATGTGGTAAATGTGAAACAGGATTGTAGCTCCTTGCTGCATTAGCATAAAGAGACTCGCAAACAAAGCATCGGCTTTTGTTCTGGTCCAATTTGAGGGTTTTAATATGGCGTTGTAAGAAGCGCACTGGCAACGAGGGCTCGAGCGAATGATAAATCTTCAGTTGATTGAGCCTGCGGACTGCGAAAGGGCAAGAGGCAGTCAGTCATCACGAGGATATATCGCTAGCTAGTTGCTGCTGAGGAAAGTCTGTTTTCTGGGGGGGCTGCATGATCATTATATCTGCCACAGATCCAAACTAATTAGCAGAGCGACATTGCAAACCAAAACGCAGCTTTTGTGCGCACGAACGGCTTTGTAATTCAGAAGATGGCAGGAAAGCTGTCTGAAGAAAGTCACAACAATGCACAGAAACACAAACCACATCTAACAAGCCAGAACAAAAAAAAGGAGAACGAAACTAAGGGTGCACATTACACAAACACCACAACACAAGGAACGGACCGAATGAGTCGCCAACAAAGACTCAAAAGCAAGGAAATCATAAAACACACGAGGGATGCACGACAGCCAAAGGAATTGCGTTTCGAGGCATGCAAGCGCAGTTACATTCTCCCATCATGCATCAGTGCTCGTTTGCTTTCAAGTGCGAGATCGGCATGACAGCATGTGCACATAAGCAGTTTCTGTGGGCAAAAAGCAATACTGAAGGATGCAAACGAGAAAAGGCCCCACAATGCAAACGTAAAGAAACGTAAAACGAACCCGAATCAGCGGGTTAGTTTGTATTACTTTTAATGAATTTCACAGAATTTAAAACTGGTTTAGCAGCTAGATTTTAAGCTCCGAATTGCCAATGATCAGTCATGGTTAAGGTTTTAATACACTTTAATTTGTCGTTTTTTTTATTATGTGGGTTAAAAAAAGTGAAAAAAGAAAAAACACACCAACCTTCTCGAAGCTCTGAGGGATGTAAAGGGGTTGATGCAGAACACAATGACATGAGGAGAAGAGAAAAATAGGGGAAACACAGAGAGAGTAAAAAAGGCCACCTCAAGGCTTTTAGCTGCTACAATTCTCTGACTGAAGTCGCCTGATTATTTCTTTTTGCGTGATATGTCTGCTTTAACGCCTTGACCTGCTTTGACCCAAACAGTCTGATTCACCCCAGTGGTTGCTCGCGAAAAGCGCTCGACCGCTGGAGTCAATTCAAGCATGTTATAACAATGCAAAATTACAAGGTCTTTAGCCACCTGAAGAGCTGCCGCTGCGGCTTTAATTACAGAAACAAAACAAAGAGACAAAAACAGAAATCAATAAAACCAAATCAAAGCGAGCGTACAAATAAAGAGCACATAATTGGCATTAAAGTTAGCAGCTACAATCAAGACGACCGACTCTAAAAGCATGTCGCTGTTGCCATGTAAATGCACATTAACAATGTTTAGAATCGAGTTCTCTCCGTCGTAGCTGCTAATTTCAAGTGCGGTCAATTCTAGAACAGAAAACATTGTCATTGTACTCGATAATTGAGCTTTGAAAACAAACCAAAAGGAGACGAGATACTCTCTTAATGCAGTATGCGCATAATCAGTGAGGAATTTGCATGGCTATGTTGAATTAATTAGCTGAACGGATTTCAGAAATCTCCAGTCGCCTAATTACCCAAATGTCACTAGGAATCAGATCAAATGTTGCTGAACATCTAACACTGTTTAAGGTCTTGGAAATATTGAATATTTTACCCACCAGGTCTTTAAAACAGAGGGAAATGGGGTGTGTTTACATTAACTTTACTGTAGTGTTACTGTGGTGAAGAAGATTAATGCTTATTACATTCATAAAACGAACGTAACTGATACAAATCACCAACAAACATTATGATACTCTCAATTACAAATGATCCATTTTATAATTTGTAAACCTTTCCATAACCTGCCTGTTCGTCTCAAAATGATCCTTCTGTCATCATTTACTTATTCCAATGTTGATCTAAACTTTTATTCATTCTTAACGAAATGTCACTAGGAATCAGATCAAATGTTGCTGAACATCTAACACTGTTTTAGGTCTTGGAAATATTGAATATTTTACCCACCAAGTCTTTAAAACAGAGGTAAACAGGGTGTGTTTACATTAACTTTACTTTAGTGTTAATGTGGTGAAGAAGATTAATGCTTAGTACGTTCATAAAACGGACGTAACTGATACAAATCACCAACAAACATTATAATACTCTCAATTACAAATGATCCATTTTATAACTTGTAACCATTTTATAACTTATAAACCCTTCCATAACCTGCCTGTTCATCTCAAAATGATACTTCTGTCATCATTTACTTATTCCAATGTTGATCTAAACTTTTATTCATTCTTAACGAAATGTCACTAGGAATCAGATCAAATGTTGCTGAACATCTAACACTGTTTAAGGTCTTGGATATATTGAATATTTTACCCACCAAGTCTTTAAAACAGAGGTAAACGGGGTGTGTTTACATTAACTTTACTGTAGTGTTAATGTGGTGAAGAAGATTAACGTTTAGTACGTTCATAAAACGGACGTAACTGATACAAATCACCAACAAACATTATGAATATCTCAATTACAAATGATCCATTTTATAACTTGTAACCATT
This sequence comes from Danio albolineatus, assembly GCA_903798035.1. Lineage (NCBI taxonomy): Eukaryota > Metazoa > Chordata > Actinopteri > Cypriniformes > Danionidae > Danio > Danio albolineatus. Next base: position 338,961 of record CAIGQQ010034670.1, read on the forward strand.
TTATAACTTATAAACCTTTCCATAAACTGCCTGTTCATCTCAAAATGATGCTTCTGTCATCATTTACTTATTCCAATGTTGATCTAAACATTTATTCCGTCTTCTCTTGAATACAAAACAAATCCCCGAAAACCTGTTGCTGAAATATCTGTATTCTGCAGATGTAGAAAATTCACACAGACTGCATTAGAATGGCATGTGTAAATGATGACAGAAACCGTCGCCATCGTCTAGAGAAGGACCGCCCGCATCTTCTCCACTGAGAGGACAATAATAACTATAATAATGAAACGACAACTCCCTGACCCATTTCATAATGTAACGGCGAGTGAATAATTTATCCGGAACAAAGTTATTCGGTACACAGCGGGTAAAAAAACCTCATCCCGTATGCTGTCTTTTTTAATATGCATTAAATAAATAATACATGCGCAAAATGCATCTCCCTCGATTTATTAAAGTCATCAACCTGCAGATCCTCTTAAGGTTAGCGGCGAGAGCCGTCTGTGCTAATGCGATGCCTTAAAACAGTCTCAGACGTTCCATTATAATAATGACTATTGAACCAAACGGACAATGTTAATTATTTAAATCTAGCAATTAGCATTTTAAACAAAAACGTATACACTTGTGATTAGCAACATGCGTATTTTGAGATAAACATTTTTATTTGTTGCAACCTTTTTACCTTTTCAGAAGGAGTTAGCATTTTGATTGGTTAAGTGCATCAGCCAATCAAAATCAAGACTTACCGTCATCCTCTTCAACCTGAAAACTTGATTAAATGACATTACCTGTATGACCCCAAGCTTCCATCGGAAGAGAAGACTGAAAACTACCCATTAAGAATTGAAATTGTGCATAATCAGTTACTGAAATATTAGTTCATTAGTACAACATGTCATGTGACCAGTCAAACTCATTCTAATTGGTTGTTTCATTTTTTTCCGATGGGCTCCAGGCTTCTCCCTACCTCGCACATACAAGTTGGCAGGGGAAGAGTATCGGACGCCTTCCACATTTGACGCCACACACTCGTACTTCCCCTGGTCCGTTTCCTCAGTGTTTTCTATCTGCAGGGCACCTGGGAGAGCAAAAAAAAAAAAGAGGACACCCCAAAGTAAGGGATGAAAGACAGAGAGAGAGAGAGGGAGAAGAAGAAGACAAGCTATTAGTGGTTTGAAAGTAACAAGTCTGTCAGAAAGCATTTGATTTTGTATGTTTGGTGCAACATCCTCATAAATTGCTCAAAGGCCTTTCCCGTTTGAAAGCAAACTTCGCCTTTTAACGCAATGTGTTGAATCTGAGCAGTTCCACACTCGAGGCAAGAAAAAATTACCCTGATCTAAATATGTCCGAACGCATCGGCCATCAAACGCGAAGGGAAAAAGAACTAGCAGCTATGTTATGGTGTACGCAGGACTGCTGGATCGCATCAATCAGCGTGTCGGGAAGTATCAGGGTGTGGAAGTCGGAGGAGATAAAGCGCCGCTCGGTCCCGACGGGAGGGCAGTCGGTGCGGGTCAAGACTGAGTGTGAGCCGAACATCCATTAGTTCATGTCGAAATGTGCTGCGCAGGGGCTGAAGCCTAGCACAACACTTAAATCCCACGGCATGAATTATTTCAGCCGGTCCCCCAGGAGCTGTAGTGGTAGTACTCATGTCAGTGCGTACAGTGGAACTGAGAACGGCTATCGGCTGTACATGATAAACACTTAATATTCCACTAAATCGCACCCCAGGGTTCGGCTGTAAAGCCAAGGTCGTTGCCATGTATGCCAAAACACATGCAAATCGTGGAATCAAAGCGGTAACACTTCAGCTCAAGTATCAATTCCCACTTTAAACTAGAGGCTTAGAACCTGCTATTAATAATCGGCTGTTATTAATGCTTTTAAAGTATGATCTTACGCTACATCCCCAGTGGTGTAAAGTAACTAATTACAAATACTCTGCACTACTGTAACTGAGTAGTTTTTTCTCAGGAATTGTAATTTACTGAGTAGTTTTAAACATGTGGACTTTTACTTCCCCTTGAGTACATGTTTAGTGCAGTATCGGTACTTTTACTCCACTACTTTCCTTCAACCTGCAGTCACTACTGTATTTCTGTCTTGTCTATGGTCATTGTCTACAGTAGAAAGATCAGTCCTGTGATCAGTCCTGATCATACTGAACAACCTCAAGACATGGGCGCTTTATAAACGCAGCAAACCTTTTGGAAACATTAAAAATGTCCAAGAAGATCCAAAATCTGCACACGCAATGATCCAGAGACTGTTTATAGACTGCATGTGACTGAAAATGATGGATGTCGACTGTATAATGACTGAAATCAACAAACAGCCTTAAACAATCACTGAATGGAACGAATGAAGAATGGAAGGAAATGGAAGGAAGGGCCAAATGAAAGGAAGGACCGAACAAGGAATAGAAGGAAGGATCGAAGAACCAAATAAATGAAGGAAGGAACAGAAATATGAAAGAAAGAATGAGCAAACAAATGAAGGGAGGAGAGGAAGGACCAAACGAATGAAGGAAGAATTCAAGGAAGGACTGAACAAACTAAGGAACGACAGAACGAACGAATAAATAAAAGGATCTAATGTAGGAAGGAACAAAAATATGAACGAACGAATGAGTGAACGAAGGAAGGAGGGAACAAACGAATAAATGAAGGAAGGAGAGAACAAACAAATAATTGAAGGGAGGTTGGAAGGAACAAACGAAAATAGGAAGATCCCTAAATACACCACATGTTGTTTGTGCAGGGATGTGTAAACGTAACATTCTGTAAACGCAACAGCTTTTCTACAGTGTAATACTCACTACTCTTGAGTACTTTTAAAAGGTCTACGTTTAACTCATACTTTGAGTAATATTTACTACAGATACTTTTACTCTACTTGCACTACATTTTGGGGCAAGTAATGGTACTTTTACTTGAGTATGATTTTTCAGTACTCTTTCCACCGCTGTACATCCCTAATCCTAATACCTAAACCTCAACTACTTACTATAACTAAGCAGTAAATAAAAAAGCAAAAGGTCTTACAAGTCTAAAACTGCTTGTTGATAGTGAGAATTGTACCTTAAAATAAAGTCTGACTATCAAAACGTTTAGAAAACAGGAAGATGGAAAGAGAGCCAGAAGAACTTCATACTTTCTTATGTAATTACACCTATGCTGCAACTTCATCCTGGAATCACCTGATGACAGGTTAAGAGTCTTATTCAGATTATTAAAAAGAGATTTGGGTGTCATTTAGTTTGAAATAGGGGCAGGTTTGTTGAGCAGCTTTAGGAAGATAGCCATTCCTGTTTTTTTAAATGTTTTTTTTATACTTTATTTATAGGAATTTTTATTTTTTTTACACATTTGCACAAAAAAAACAAAAAACAAACAAAAAATAAGCGGTCAACAACAACAAAAACAAAAATCAAATATACAAACAAACATCCCCAACACTAATTTCCCTTTTGTGGCTTTAACAGAAGAGACATATAGCTAACAGTCAGCAAACATTTAAGTTCTCAAGTGTCACACAAATGCACAGCAAGTGTACGTATAGGATGTATACACAACTTCAATACAGTAATGATAGATTAAAAAAAAAAAAAATTAAAAAAGGGGAAAATACAAAAAGATATATATTACACATAGAGAGCGAAGTATCCACTGTGTAATATAAGGAAGGTTCTGTATACACTCAAAAAAATGATATTTGCAGTTTGTTCAAACTACTTGGAGAAAATGAGCTGAAACAGCACAATTCGTAAGAGTTTTTTGGGACAACTTAATTGTTTCATGTTCAATCCACTTAAATTTGTAAAAACTATGAAATTAACTTGATTTCTTCATGTTGTCCAAACACAAATCAATTTAATGGAACCCAGAATTTTTTACAGTGTACCTTTATTAAAAGCACACCCACTGTGAAAGGCATTACAAGGTAACAGTGAAATAAAAGAGGAATGATAAAAATAAATAAATAAATATATTAGATAAAAAAACTAAAAAATTAAAACGAGTGGTGCAGGGGGATCTTTTGTGATTGTATGAGATTAAATACACTGAAAAAAATAATTCAAACTTGATTCCTTGGATTTACTCAATTTTTTTACTTTAAGTGAGTGTAAACAATTTATCTGGGCTGAATTTAAACATACAAATTAAGTTGAACATTGTTAAGTTTAATTTGTTTGTTTAAATTCAACACAAATAAATTGTTTGCAACAGTTTTGCAGACATTGTTTTTCAGTGTAGTCTCCTGCTCTAAGAATTGTAGATTGTCCACGTATGCAAGAAAAGGAGACCACGTTTTAAAAAAAATATTTTTTGAACCTCTGAGAGTAAATTTTATTTTTTCAAGCTGAATAAAATACATCACGTCTTTGATCCATCTACTATGTGTCGGCGGCTCAGTTTGTTTCCAATAGAGAAGAATTAACCGCCTTGCCAATAGTGTGGTAAAAGCAATTACTCTAGATATTTCTTCTTTAAGCACAATATTTTCGGGACTGGTTCCAAAAATTGCCAACAGGGGTTCAGGTTCAATAGTAAAACCATACATATAACTAAACGATTGAAAAACATCCTTCTAAAAACCTCTCTAGATTTGGGTAGAACCAAATCATGTGGGCAGTTGTGGCTGGTGAATTTGAGCATCTACTGCAACAGTAGGATAGATTCTAGACAATTTTAAATTGCCATTCCTGTTTCTTAGGCATCAAGGTAATCAATGAAGTAGTATGCTTTTTTGCCACCATTTTGATGCAAAGTGTTACGTTTAAGCCAAATTTAAAAAAACCCAACATCATAAGACATCATTAAACTTCCCAGTAAAAAAAAAAAAAAAAAAGTTTCCCATGCACCCGTTACATTACAACTAATAAATAGTTTTGAGGGTTCTTAATGTATTCAACAATTAGTAATACATTTATTACTGTGTTTATTCATCTTTGTTAACGTTAATGCTATTAAGAAATGCTATAAAAGCTCCACACAGAAAGTTTGGTCAGAAGAAAAATGGTCGTGGTTTCTCGCAAGGTTTTTTCCCCCTTGACTTCATCAATTGGTGAAGTTTTGGTACTTGCCACTGTCACCACTGGCTTGCTTGGATTGGGACTTTTGGAGTTGCGCATCAGTGGATTTGCTCTTCAGTGTTTGACCTTTCAGCAGTGCAAATTTAAACCACAATGAACTGAACTAAACTGAACTTCAACCCTGAAATCTGGACTTTACTAGAACTTCTGTGTTAAGCTGCTGTGACACAATCTACATTGTAAAACTGCTATAGAAATAAAGATTAATAAAGGTTAAATAAGATTAGTTTGTTAACTCACAATGCATTAACTAATGTTAACAACTTTGGATTTTAATAATGCCTTTAACTCCTTTAATTAGTTAACGTTGAACTATGATTGATAAACTCTTTACAAGATTATTCATACTTGGGTAATGTTAGACCCCTATTCTGAAGTGTTCCCAACCAATGTGAAAATCCCAAACGATAATAATCTTGAATCCACCCCGTACCAACATAACATGCCAGAATTTCTCAAAGTGCACCATGAACTGTGATTGAGATGGACTGCATTTCTCGAACAATTCATTTGCTCACTAAGCAACCCCAACCTGATTCTTCTTTTATCTGACTCTGAGTGCATTTCGACAGGTAGCATCAACACAGCCCTCGCTCCTGGAGAGACATTCATTCTGGCCGAACGAAGACGTCAACCGTCGGCTGCCACCACATGCGGCGTCGGGACATCAGCAGCAGGGACTCCCGCTGCGGTTTAAGCGCACAGTCGGCATCCTGTGGAACATTCTGAGCGCCAAGCAGATTCTGGCTTCTGGGTCGATGACTCACACCTGCTCACGGCGGATCAACAGCATGATGGGATCAGGGAGTTTAGAGGCGTGGCGGGGACAGACGAAAGACGGAAGGTGGATTCCAATATGTGTGTGCAAAAATGGAAGGTGGACTCTGAAGTGTGTCTGCGCTTCCACATGGATCGTTTGATGTGCACATTGCTGGGCAACAGCGGGTGGCTGGGCAAGAGCAGGTGGAATTGGAGAGCTTTCTAAAGTCTCCTCAGGTGCGCAGTCCAAGGGGACTCGCTCACGCAAAACCTGTGCTACTTGATGCGACGGAAAATCTGGTGGAAATCTCCACCAGGCCTTCGTCTTACAACCCCCATCAATTCTGGAACCTCAGAATGTAGACACCAGGCAGGAATAATAATATACAGTCCATAGTCTGGACTACGTTAGTCGTCAAAACGTCCGCAATGACAGTCCTCAAAGGGGTTAAGAAACAACTTTAACCGTCTGGGGTCTGAGGTTATTTTGGGGCTCCTATGATGCTTGGACAAGACATTTGTGTTTATTTCAGCTACTTATTACATAGTGGTTAGAAGGTTTTGGAGAAAAAATGTAGCTGTAATAAGGTCCACACCTTATAAAGCCACACTTAATGGGTCTTAAGAAGACTTTTCGAGTAACTAGTCTTGTATGCTAAAATATTTACTACAAAATTGTGTGAGAATTATTCTATTCTTTCATTCAAAGATAACATTACAATGATTTTGTACGGTGGCCGAGAGAGCTTAACGTGCTGCAATTTAAGAAAGCACATGCAATAAAAAAAAAACACCAGAAAAATTAAGAAACGATCTTCAGCAATTTGACAGCACACCTGTTGCAAATTCTCACGACATAGACAATGGAAGAAACGTGCAGCAAATTGGTCAAAACACAAACAACGGAAGAAACGAGCTGCAAATTGGTCAAAACTAGGGCTGTCCAAAAATTAATCGTGATTAATCACATCCAAAATTAAAGTTTGTTTTGACATAATATGTGTGTTTGTTATATATATTTATTATGTATATGTGATAAACACATTCATAGAAGACAAAACTATATATAAAGAAGTTACATCAAAGTAGTTACATCATATTCAAATGTAAAATTTGTGTCATACACATAAATTTTTTAGATATCTAAATATAAATCAACATTTTATCAAGTATATGCATGTGTGTATTTATATATTCATAATAAAATATAGACAGAGCACACACAAATATTATGTTAAACTTTTATTTTGGATGTGATTAATCACAATTAATTTTTGGACAGCCCTAGTCAAAACACAAACAACGTAAGAAACGCGCAACAAATTGGTCAAAATACAAACAACGGAAGAAACGAGCAGCAAATTTCTTAAAACACAAACAACGGAAGAAACGCGCAGCAAATTGGTCAAAACACAAACAACGGAAGAAACGCGCAGTAAATTGGTCAAAACACAAACAACGGAAGAAACGCGCAGCAAATTATTCAAAACACAAACAACGGAAGAAACGCGCAGCAAATTATTCAAAACACAAACAACGGAAGAAACGTGCAGCAAATTGGTGAAAACACAAACAACGGAAGAAACGCGCAGCAAATTGGTCAAAACACAAACAACGGAAGAAACGCGCAGCAAATTGGTCAAAACACAAACAACGGAAGAAACGCGCAGCAAATTGGTCAAAACACA
>CAIGQQ010034670.1:354630-373312 GCA_903798035.1 Danio albolineatus
CAATCATCCAACCAACCAATTAGCATACAAACCAATCGACCAACATACCAACCAATTAACCAACCAACCAACAAACCAATATACCAGTCAATCAGTCAGTCGGTCAATTAATCAATCAATCAACCAACTAACCAACCAACCAACCTTACAACCAAACCAAACCAACATTCCAACCAACTAATAAACAAACCAATCAAACAACCAACATACCGTGATATCAGTCAGTCAATCAATCAATCAATCAATCAATCAATCAATATACATCCAACCAACCAACAAATCATCCAACTAACCAACATACCAATCATCCAACCAGCCAATCAACATACAAACCAATCAACCAACCAACATTACATCAAACCGACCAACCAACCGACCAACCAAAAGACCAACCAACCGACCAACCAACAGGAACGATCAACCAAACAACCAACCGACCAAATGACCAACCAACCAACCAATCAATATTCCAATCAACATACAATCCAACCTACCAACCAACATATCAATCAACATATCAATCAAATCAAATCAATCAATCAATCAATCAATCAATCAATCAATCAATCAATCAATACTATAACCAACCAACCAACATATCCATCAATCAATCAATCAATCAATCAATCAATCAATCAATATACATCCAACTAACCAACAAATCATCCAACTAACCAACATACCAATCATCCAACCAGCCAATCAACATACAAACCAATCAACAAACCAACATTACATCAAACCGACCAACCAACCGACCAACCAAAAGACCAACCAACCGACCAACCAACAGGAACGACCAACCAAACAACCAACCGACCAAATGACCAACCAACCAACCAATCAATATTCCAATCAACATACAATCCAACCTACCAACCAACATATCAATCAACATATCAAACAAATCAAATCAATCAATCAATCAATCAATCAATCAATCAATCAATCAATCAATCAATCAATCAATCAATCAATCAATCAATCAATCAATACTAAATTAAATTAACATTCCAACCAAATCAATCAATCAATACCAAATTAAATTAACATTCCAACCAACCAACCCAATCAATCAAATCAATGTGTTTGTGATGAAGAACCGTGAGTATTTAGGATCTACAAACTCAGTTCTGCTGAGGTTTGTGTTTAGCATGTATGTATTAACAAAAATATATATTGTTGTGAGCGACGGGCCGAGGGAGTGTGTCCGAAACACGACCGCAGCTTCTCAAACCCTCATCTGCTATTCTCCTGCTTTACAGGCGTCTTAATATTTAAGACGAATCTCTCTCTCTCTTTCTCTCCCTCTCTCAAACTGCATGTGAATGAAGACGATGAGGAAACACAAAAGGCGCTCAGGAGTGTGTCATCCCCCAAAAAGCTGGGTCGAGTCTTGAGAGAAACAGGGAGAGGGGGGGACGTTTCATGTTAGTGAGGAAGAAAAATACGGAGGGTTTCAGACTGACGTTAAAGGGAAAAGGCGAAGGGAAGGACATGCATTTTAAAACCAAGTTAAAATGCCATCTGCTTCAGGGACACCGGGAAGCTTGCGCACTCGCTGAGACACTTACCAAAGGCTTCTGGAAATGATAATAAACAGAAAAAGAAGCAAAAAAAAAAAGGGGGGAAAAACAAAACATGTTTCATGGTCAGATTGACAGCAGACGCGCACATCCTGAGTTCAGGGGGGAAAATCTGACATGTTACATGGTTAGTTGGACGTTAACACAGATTATAATGACTTTACTTGAAGGGGGTGTTCACTGACACTTCTATAATCATGACGTGAGACATGAGATTTTATGCAAGCTCATGACAACTGTCATTGTCGATCGCTCAGTTATGCCATTTTAAATGCCAACATGACATTGTTTGAGATGTTTTTGTTATGACAACTTGACCTAAACAAATAGATCTTAACCAGTATTCATCATTATGACGTCTTGATATTACCAAGACAGCATTGCTTGTCATAAATCTGTCATAAACATGATTGTCAAGAGGACATTATAACTAGGAAGAATTTTATAACAGCATATTAAATATGTTTCTTGATCACAGTGGTACACACTGAACGTTTCATAAAAATGTCATTAACTATTCATGACGCAGTTATAAAATTATTTTACAGTATTGACATTTTCACTGAGGAAATTTATTGACAAGTTTTCGTTCCACTCAAAAAAATCAGAAAAATATTGATGGCAATAATAAATGGCCAAATAACAAATCATGTTTATGATGGATTTATGACAAGTTGGTAGAGTCAAGTTGTCATAAAGACATCTTAAACAACGACATATTTACATTTAAAATGACATAACTGAGCAATGACACTTACTGACATGTTAAGACTACTTCACAATCATGAAATGCGTCTTTTCATGACAGTCTTGTGAACACCCCCTTCTAGTAAAGTGCTTCCAGACAGGTTTTAGACATGTTTATTAACCACATTTAGAGTAATTTAAAGACTTATTATCTCGCGCATATCCTGAAAACAAGAGTTCAGGGGAAAAATCGGACATGTTACATGTTTAGTTGGAGTTTAACACAGATGGAAACAACTTTACTTGAAGGGGGATGATCAAAAGACTGTCGTGACACCTTTATAATCATGACATGACGCATGAGATTTTATGCAAGCTCATGAAAACTGTCATTAATAGTCATTCGCTTGGTTATGTCATTTTAAATGCAAAGATGGCATTGTTTGAGATGTCTTTATGACAACTTGACCTAAAAAAAATTATCTTAACCGGTCATCTTTATGATGTCTTGATATTACCAAGACACATAGCTTGTCATAAATCTGTCATAAACATGATTGACATTATAACTACGAAGATTTTATAACAGCATAATTAATGTTTTTCTTGATCACAGTGGTACAAACTGAACGTGTCATTAAAATGTCATTAAATGTCATTGACTATTAATGATGCAGTTATTAAATAATTTTACAGACTATTGACATTTTCACTGAGGGATTTTAATGACGAATTCATTTTGTTCCACTAAAAAAAAAGATCAGAAAAGGACACAATAATAAATGGCCACATAACAATCATGTTTATGACGGATTTATGACAAGTTATGTTGTCATCTTAAACAAAGACATCTTAAACAAAGTCATTTTTGCATTTAAAATGACATAACTGAGCAAATGACACTTAATGGCATGTTAAGTCTACTTCACAATCATGAAATGCGTCACGTCATGATTACAAAGGTGTCTTATGAACATCCCCTTAAAGTAAAGTGCTCCCAGACATGTTTCTAAAGCACATTTAGAGTTTTTTAGACTTTATTATCCTGCTAAAAAAACTCTAGATATTTTCACAAATTCTTGCTTTATCATAATGATTAAAACGAATGTCGTATTTATAATTGGAATTAGAGTTATTAAGTGATTGCTTTTTTGGTAAAACAATTAATGCAAATTCATTAGCATCTTTATAGATTTAGAAAAAGTTAGCAGACTTAATTACCAATTAGACGTACCAAATAAATACAGCTAAAAGCATTTAGATAACTCACTAATGCACAAATTGAATTAAGACTGTGATTATAGCTCATTTGTAAATGCTGTATGCTGTGCATACTGAATTTAGCCGCTCTAATTAGCAGTACTCCGCTAGTATATTAATTATCGAGGGTTAGTCAATGTTGTGCATGTGAATGCAGAAACGCAGAAACTGAGACAGAGACAAACGAGAGATAAACATGTATGACGCATCCACACACACAGTGACGAAATGACAAAAACAAACATTCAGAGGGAGGACAGGTATGCTAAATGTTCTTAGCAATACACACTTCGAAAAAAATACCCTCAAATACGTCAGAATAATTGTTCACACTTTAAAATAAGGGTTCATAAGTTAACATATCTACTAGCGTTAACTAATAACGAACAATACTTGTACACATAACCTTTACTAATGCATTATTAACATGTAATAGATGCTTGTTAGCATTAGTTAATACACAGAGTTAACTTTATTTCCATTAAAGATTAATAAACACTGTAATAAATGTGCTGTTCATTGTTTGTTCATGTCAGTGAATGTGTTAACTAAATATTTTTAGCATTAGCCTTACACACTTCCAAAAACCTCTCAAATTTGTCAGATTAATCTGCATGTCTGTCAGCAGGGCAAGGAAATTAGCGTGCTAAATGAGCTATCAGAGCTAACCTTGCAGCTAGTGACTTGCTAATGGAAGCTAAAAGGATACTATTTAGTTCTTGTCCTCGACTAGTAAAGTCAAAGGCATCCGTGTTCCTGAAATCCCCGTAGCGTCGTCCATTAACATGAGGCAAAAACAAAAGCACTCAAGCCTAGCATAAGCGAGAGCAAATGTAGCCGCTCGCCACCAAACTACTTTCCTCGAATGTGAAAAGTTCAGAAAACGCCCCATGATGGATCCTGAATAGAGGAACTGCTGGGTAAGCCGGATCAGGTCAAAGGTTGCTAGCAGAGTATCTGCTGCCCATACCGATTTACGTCAACAGCTCCGAATCAAATAGATTTTTTTCTTTTCCCCGTCGCTGACAAATCACTGACCCACAACGGTGGCCTTGGGGCGACTGGAGCGCTCGACTTAATGAGATACATAATTAGACTCTGTTTTACTGGGTCTTTCAATAAAGTTTCATTAGCCTAAACCAGACATTAATCATACGCTTTCCGCAAAATCTGGACTAAGCTCTTCTGACACTGTTCATTAAAAGTCATTATCTCTCCATTCCGGCTTCACTAGCAAACTTTAACTTGTAATGCTAACTCTGTGGGAGGTTGTTTTAGAAGAGTGCCTGCAATGATACTGAATCCTACAACAGAAACAGGACAGACGCAGTCTGAAGTACAACATCTGAATGGTGGATTTAGCTGTGGGAGCTGTTGTATACATGGAATAATACACTATATTCCGTTGAATTATTTGAAAATAATGCACACCTGAGGTACTTCTAATCATTATTTTTCAAATCATTCAACAGGCATCAATTATTTCCCACTTGCAACACTCTGAGAGCATATATTACAGCAATGGTCTCAATTCCTGGAGGGCCACAGTTCATTCCAGAAACTTCCTGACCCGTGGGAACCCTATAATGTATTGTTAACTTTTGGCATCTGATTGAGTGTATCGACTCAAAAACTGCAAAACTTTCCACAAAATCTGGGCTAACCTCCTCTGACACTGTTCATTGAGAGCCACAATCTCTCCATTTTGGCTTCCCTGTCAAACTTTAACTTGCAACGCTAACTCTGTGAGTGGTTGTTTTAAAAGCGCGCCTGCAATGATTCTGAATCCTACAACAAAAACATTGAGAGGAATGCTAGCAGTAAAGCAGAAGCTGCATTGGTTTGTCTTACCTGATCGGAGTTGTTTGATTCGGCCGTTACTTGTGTTGGGGTCGATGGGAAGGAAGTCTTTGAACCAGGTGATTTCGGGGTCAGGGTTTCCACTGGCGGCGCAAAGCATGGTAGCAGTACGCGTTCGCTCCACCACCTTCAGCTGTGGGCCCATGTCGATGTTGGGGAAGCCAGGAGGAAGCAGGTCCTCTGTAGGGGAGAACAGTTCAGAGGTAAGAAGTGGATATTTAGATGACTCGAAAGTTCATTTCAAGCAAGTTTATGGAAGAACCAAATTCAGTTTGTAGTCCAAAGGTTGTTGGCTTGGTTTCTAGTACTGTCTGAAATTATTATTTTGAATTGACCCTACATCAGCAGTTTGACTGACAGCCGATCTGGCCAATCATGATGCAAATATTGTGCACCCCGGTTACTATCTGCCATTTTGTCTGACAAGCAAAACAGTCCAAATAACCAGACGGAATAGGGTAACATTGAAGATTATCAAGTTTCTGGAAAAACCAACGGGGATTTGTATTCCCAGTCCTGGCAGAAGTTGTTATTTTCAACCCCTAATTGACCCTTCCCCAGCAGTTTGATTGACAGGTGATTTGGCCAATCAAAATGGCAATATTGTGTGCCCTGAACTGTCTGGCATTTTGTCTGACAACCAAAATAGTCTGACCAACAAGGTGGAGTAGAGTAACATAGGGGATTAACATGAAGAAAAAGTGCTTGTACGACAGTGGTTCCCAATTCCAGTCCTCGAGATCCCTGACCCTGAACATTTTGTATGTCTTTCTTACTTGACACACCTGATCATCAGCTTGTTGACAGAGAGATCCATGAACTGATCTCTGTGCGTCAAATAAGATAAACGTACAAAATGTGTAGGGCAAGGGGTCTAGAGGACTTGGATTGGAAACCACTTGAACTTGCAACACAGACAGCAGGTAGCCTGAAATGTTGGGCTATATAAAATTTCATCCTTTCACAGAACCTAGAGATGTGTATGAAATGGATTTGTTTCTGTCAATGGATTACCATCCACTATGGTGTCAATAGTCAATCTATAGTGTGGTCACCACTGCTGAGTAAAACTCGAAATGTGAGGACTCGAGACTGATTAATCTTTTCTGTTCTTGGAGAGGCACAGCCGACATAACTTTAGTGTATAGATTTGTGACTTGTGACACGGAAAATAACCAGTGAACTAACTGAGGACTCTAAAGATGACAGGTGAGATGAGCTAACTTAAACTGCACATAGTCGGGAGACCAAGTTAAACTAAGAATGAATCGTTACTGTCTCTTACAATTTCATCGATGCGTTAGAGTTTTGTCTTGTTCAAGATTCCCACCTTTTGCTTGTGGTTGAGAATGATAGGGCAGTGGTGCCCAACCCTGTTTCTCCCTGCAGAGTTAAGCCGCGGTCACACTGGACTTTTCTACCCATTGACTTCCATTTCGTAAAACTCGAAATGTAAGGACTCGAGACTTATTAATCTTTTCGGTTATTGGACAGGCACAGCCTACACAACTTTAGTGTATAGAGATGTGACTTATGACAGGGAAAATAACCAGTGAACTACCTGAGGACTCTAAAGATGACAGATGAGATGAGCTAACTTAAACTGCACATAGTCGGGAGACCAAGATGAACTAAGAATGAATCTTTACTGTCTCTTACAATTTCATCGATGTGTTATAGTCTTGTTCAAGATTCCCACCTTTTGCCTGTGGTTGAGAATGATAGGGCAGTGGTGCCCAACCCTGTTCCTCCCTGCAGAGTTAAGCCGCAGTCACACTGGACTTTTCTCCCCATTCATACACACTTCGATTCATACACACGCGGATGCGTCAGACCAGAAATGTAAGGTCGTGCAGCAAGTTTAGCAGTTTGCTGTATTGGAAAGTTCAAGCTTGGTGAACTCTGACTTGCGAAATCGCATCATATGACTGTGTGAGACCAATCGAGGATCAAAACATGACCTCTCTGGAGGGAAATATATTATTTGGACCAAATCGCTTGCTGTTTAAACGTCTAATTATCTTGTGTAATCCCGCCCCTTTTCGCAGCGCAGTACGAACTCTAGTTTGACTGCTGCATTAAGCTCCAACCCTGATCAAACACACCTGTCTTTAATTACCAATTGCTCCTACTTGGTTTGGTTGTGTTTGATCAAGGAGCTAAACTCTGCAGAAAGGTAGATCTCCAGGAACAGGGTTGAGCACCTCTCTGTTAGGGAATCAATATGTAAAATTTTAATTCTATTAGCTTCCCATGACCTTATTTGTAGGCTATAGCTTCACCTTGGGTACCTTGTATGCATATTGCAGACCTTTACATTTGCTTCTGTCTGAAATCAGTATGGAACTTTACCAGAAATCATTCACTCATTCCCTAGAGACTGCATAAATTGATAGGCAAGTGCCATGAATGATACTGAGAACTTCTCAGACAATGAGAATTGGGACAGGGCTTTACAGAGTGTCACCCTGAGTCCCCCCAATATACGTGTATGCTTGTTTTCATTGCTCACTACGAGTCTGTGAGAACTTTGATGGTTTAAATGCATAGGACGGATTCAGAAAATGAGCAATTCCCGGCAAGTAGCCAAGCCTAGTTTAGCAAGGACCTGTTTTTCTTTAAGGACCCTCGAGGGGACTTGCTGGTGGAATACCCGATCATTAGCATAGCAGAGAGCATGCTGAACTGTTGCTCGCAGTGTCACGCATAGCATTCGAGTCCTACGCATCCAAGTTTACACCACAAGTGACAGAGCCGTTTAATCCGGGCAAGCACTTGTGGTATTTCACCCCCGGTTCCTCCGTAGTTGTTTATGGCACCGAGTCGATGCAAAGAGACAGGTGACATACAAACACACAATGGATTTTGACAATTCGCCCCTCTCGCTCTTCAACACAATCCAGCGTGGCTGATGCCTGCTGTTGTAGGCCAACACCAGCCTTCACGCTCTTCAGGGAATCTGCTAGAAAGACAATGAGGGATAGGATGGAGGTAAAAAACTCTCACTTTGACCAGGTGTGATGTACAGTACTGTTCGAAAATTTTACACCAACATTAAATCTGTTGTTTTACTGATGGTATAATGGATACATGTGACCCTTTACTACAAAAACAGTCATAAGTGCAACTTTTTTATTGAGATTTTTGTACAGGGTGAGTAAATTATCTTTCAGTTGATGTATGGTTTGTTAGTTAGGTTAGGTTAGAGTTTTAATAGTTTAAGATGTGAAAGACAATGTTGGAGAGAGGCTGTTTGTTCTGGTTTGAGGCGCATTTCTACCAGTGTTGTAGCAATATGGTCTGAACTGACGGAATTGTGAATGTTAAAAGGTACAGACAGGTTTTAATCCATTATATTTCTTCTGGAAAGGACTTCAGTGGTTAGACTTTTCATTTTCAGAATGGTAATGATCTGCTAATCACAATGAAATCCTATTTGGAGAAAGAAAACAGCTGTGGAAACACAAACAGTCATTAAAATGGCCTCCACAGGGTCCAGACCTGCATATTATACAGATGCTATAAGATCACCTGGACAGAAAAAGAAAGATAGGACACTCTGAACCTAAAGAAGAACTCAGATGAGGCCTGATATCACACAACACATTGTTTCAGAAAATGTCAGGACAATTAGACCAAAGTAGTTCAAGCTGTGTGAAGTCCTATTTGGAGAAATAAAATAGCTGATGAAACACAGACAGTCATGAAATGGCCTCCACAGGGTCCAGACCTGCATATTATACAGATTCTTTAAAATCACCTGGACAGAAAAAGACAGATAAGACACTCTGAACCTAAAGAAGTACTCCGATAGAGGCCTGATATTACATAGCACATTGTTTCAGAAAATGTCAATTAGACCAAAATCCCAGTCCTCTAGACCCATTGCCCTACACATTTTGTATGTTTATCTTATTTGATGCACAGAGATCAGTTCATGGATCTCTCTGTTAACAAGCTGATGATCAGGTGTGTTCAAGCTATGCTTTGTGCCCAGGGAAGCTGCATTACATATAGACTTTTGCTTGAAGAGGTAATTGTTGTTGTTTTTTTGTACACATTTCCTATATTTTCTGTTTTTTAATAAAGAGGCTGACTGATTATATATTGTGTGATATCACATCCTTCAAAGCCCTTGAGTTTTACAGTCCAAGGTTATTATAGTTTTGCATTTATAAATCAGTTTTCATTTTGATATCATTTTAAAATGTGCTATTTTAGTAACTTCCCTTGTACAATTAGCACTTCTTGAGTGTATTGCCACTTTTCGTTGAATCACTGAATGACCCCTTAATCGTTTGGACAAAATCGTCTGCTAAATGTAAACGTACTTGCGCATTTGGTTGTAAAAGCGCCATCTACTGGTGTTTCTCTAAACAGCCGCACGTCTGATTTTCCGCCACAGAAAGAGTGCATATTAATACAAGTATCAATTATAAAGAATTCAAACTTCTTCATACTAAAGAAGTTCTATCATACTGTATATTTGTTAAACATGCCATGTTTACATTTTTTGGCTAACGAAAAAGATAGAACACATATTTTATGTTGCTATAGGATAAAAATGCGCATTTGGTTGTAAAAGCGCCATCTACTGGCATTTCTCTAAACAGCCGCACGTCTGATTTTCCGCCACAGAAAGAGTGTATATTAATTCTGAAAACGATTAATTATTTTCCGCAGTACTGAAACGGGCTGAAAAGGCATTCACTGTGTAAAACATATTTGGTGGTTCATTCCGCTGTGGTGACCTCTGATAAATTAGAGACCAAGCCGAAAGAAAATGAATGAATGAATGATTATTTATCTTTGCTATTTCTCTTATTTCAATTACTTTTTCGGCGACTGCGACTAGTTTCGTTTCGTTTTCCTTTTTAATTTGATGTCAATTATTTATTTGATTTCAATTAACGATTTTTTTTTTTTGACCAACAGTTTTTTATAGTTATATTTTCGGGGTTTTCACTTTTATTAGATAGGACAGTAGAGAAAATCGACAGGAAAGCATGGGGAGCAGAGAGAGGGGAAGGATTGGCATAGGACCGCGAGGCGGAATCGAACTCGGGTCGTCGTGAGCATCGGAGTCCATGTGTCGACGCACTAACCACTACACCACTGGCGCCGACATTACCGAATTAACCTTGACACAGACTCTTCACAACCCAAGTATTTCACCAAGTATTTCAAAACAGGCCCTGACAGGAAAAAAGGGATTTAAACCAACATTTTTAATGCTGTGATCTTTCATTTCCATGTTTAATTATTCATCTAAAGCATTATGGCTGTCTATCGATTATTAACCTGCACAGATTGGATGTTGAAAAGTTCCCGCTTGAGGGGGTAAAACTGCACTACACAGGTGATCGTCCTTTGAAACACACAGCTATGCAGTGTTTGCAGTACATGTGATCCATGGCCGGATTATCCATGCCGTGACACCAGAATAGGATTTCAGCAAAACACACAAATTAAGCCTTAAACACAAGATGAGTAATTTGATTTGAGCTTAATTAAAGCCGGCAAGTGCTGGGGACTGGTGGTGGGCGAGCGCGGGAACAGAGTCACTGATAGAAATGTCAAAGCAAAGCAAATTCCATTATAGAGCCAGTGAAACAGGAGTAGCAATAACACCAGAGTCACGGTGCCGGCGCTGCTTATATACGCCGGTAATGACTGCGGGCATGCCGATGCAAATGGAAAGAGTGCCTATATTGTCACCGGGACGCAACAACTGACCTGGAATCGTCCGCTAAGAGAGGCTCACACCGCAAGCACTTCAAACGCAGAGATGTTCTCCTCGGCTAATAGTAATGGAGATCGGCTAGAAATAGCATTTGCCTTGCAGATGTACCGTATTTTCCGCACCATAAGGCGCACCGGATTATAAGACGCAGTCTCAATTACGGGGTCTATTTCTGTACTTAACCCATACATAAGGCGCACCATATTATAAGGCGCACGCTAAAACATACAATCTACAAGAAAATAATGGAAATACACTCACGTTGTCTTTTATGTCTTTATCTTAATCAGTCTTCTCCCACAAATCCATCAAAGTCCTCATCTTCTGTGTCTGTATTGAACAGCTGGGCAGTTTCGCCATTAAATATGCCGGGTTCTGTTTCATCATTCTCAGAGTCAGTCTCGTCGCCAGGTGCCTGTTCAGCAATGATGCCGGCTTTCGCGAAAGCTCGAACAACAGTTAAAGCAGATACCTTAGCCCAGGCATCCACAATCCATTCACATATGGTGGCGTAACTCGCCCGGCGCTGCATTTTGGAACTCAGTGCACACATTAGGCGCACCGGATTAAAAGGCGCACGGCCATTTTTTGACAAAATTTAAGACTCTTAGGTGCGCCTTATAGTGCGGAAAATACGGTACTCTTTTGACACTCAAATTGGTTCAGGGTCAGTTGCGCTGGTGAAATACGACGGAAATCAGGCGGTAGCCCATGCACATCCACGCCAAGAGCTCTTAGACATGACTAGCTAGCATGCATCCGTGCTTAAAAAAAACCCCTGGAGATGTGAATCTAGCAATCCCTAACACACAATTAGGTGGCTATCGTCTCCACAACTGCGTTTAGATACACAGTCGATATTCGATTTTACTTCTTGCTAGCTCTCAAGCATTTATAATCGGAAGGCTTTCAAATAAATGACGAAAAATAGCTCATAGTTGATATATAACTCATAATATAATCTAGATTATTATGGTATATAATTAATAAATGCTGTACAAGATAAGTTATATGATTGTTTGTGTTTTTAAATATATGAACTGACATTAACTACATATCCAGAATTGTAAAGTGTTACCTAACAGTTTATGTATTGACCACATGTATCATGTTTGCCTCTCATTCTTATGAGATCATTCTTAAATCACAATTTTTTGCTATTTCAGCACAGAGTTTTGCAAAAAATCTGCGGATTTATGCGGAATGATTTTGGGAGTATCACAACAAAAACCTTAATATGAAATAAAAAGTAAGGCAAGGCAAGGCAAGGCAAGGCAAGTTTATTTATATAGCACATTTCATACACAGTGGCAATTCAAAGTGCTTTACATAAACAGGAATAAAATTTAAGTATAAGAAAATAAAAACAAATAATAAAAAACAGATAAAAACAGATTAAAATGAGTTAAGACAAGTTATAAAAGAATGAAAAGAAAAGAAAGACACAATAGTGCGACCAAGTAACACCTTTTTAACTTTTATTCAATGTTTACAATGCGAATCCAATTAGATCCACAATTAAGTGCGCACAGCATGCTATAGTATCTGATAATTGTAGCAAATAATCCTAAAAGTATCTGATAAAAAATATGATATACATGCCGAGTTCAGCGACTAATCAGCCGGAATGACAGGACGGTGACCAGCGAGACCTAGCTGTCGCTTAAGTGGCCACGCCCTTAATTATACAGACTTAATATAACTTAATTTAAAGGAAATGGATGAGTTATAAACAAATTCTCCCCCTCACAGTAGTCATGACGGTCAATATTAGCCATATACACCAAAACAATCTTCTGTACCAGGCTGTAAACATGTATTTATCAGCTTTAAAATGAGCCAATTTAGCATTGCAGTCAGTGAACATCTGGAGCTCCTGCAGCCAGCCCCCTAAAGGCCGGTCAAAGAATTGCAGTTTCAGTTACTTCCGGGTTTGGGACTTTGGGATGTTGCCGCTTGGGTAAAACACCACAAACCTCATGTGTCCTGAATTGTGTGTCTAATCATATATTGATATTGATGCTGAAATGATATATATTGTGCAGCCCTATTCTGCAGTTTGCCCATGGCTAATTCTCCCTCGTAATTCCTTAAAACGCACACCGGAATGCAATTACAGGCCCGCGCTTGTTCTGGGTTTAATCTGTGCGCAGTAAAGGCTGCCCCTGGCCTGGCTGAGAGGCTGTTAAGCCGCGTTGATAATGATGCTGTTATGATGATCAGCGTAGCGGAGCTGAGAGCACCGGCCACTTTAGCCAACAGCTGCACATTCGGCGGGGGGAGAAAAGAAAAAAAAAAAGGTGTTCGTCATCTCCCCCTCCCAAAAAAACTCCAATCCGTTGACATGGGCTTTTACGCTCACTGTTATTATCTGTAATTGCGTTTAATTGTAGCTTGTGATTTAATGGCATTACGCAAGTGACAGGTGCAAAGCCTCTTAACCTGAGCGGTCAGCGGATTTGCAGACGCGACTTCGCCGTAATAAGCAAATGAGTTTTGATTGATTCATGATGATCTCCGCAGGCTCGTTATGTGCGGCGCACAGCTGTAGCGTTTCCCATCACAGATTAAAAGTAAAATGACTACTAGAGCCTGTACAGTCTGATAAACTACAATGTGTATCTGTGAACTGACAGTTTGGTGTATTTTGTGATTTTGTAATATGTAAGGTTTTATGACCCAGTAATAAAACACCTATACACTCTCACATTCACACACATACACTATGGCCAATTTAGTTCACCCAATTCACCTATAGCACAAGTGTTTGGAAACCCACACCAACACGGGGAGAACATACAAACTCCACATAAAAGTGCCAACTGACCCAGCTGGGACTCGAACCAGCAACCTTCTTGCTGTGAGGTGACAGTGCTAACCACTGAGCCAATATATGGTGCTGCTAATGGAAAAAAAAAGTTTTTTTCTGATGCCGTTTATTTAGGCATGAAACACTTTGAAATAAATATAAAGACGGCAGGATTCCCTTTCCTTTTCATTACAGGTGCCGCGCTCCTCCTATGCAATCCTCAAAACAGTCATAAAGCGGTGCGTGACTGTCAGCTGACGCGCTCCATAGTGATAAACAGACGGTTTCGGATTCTGTACATGTGATTTGAAGCGTAGTAAATGTGGCCACTGGGTTTTGGGTGCGTGTTTGAGCAGACAAATTCACATAATTAATAATAATAACAGATAAAGATGTCGATCTTTATGTTTTTTTTTCCCAAACAACACTAATTTTGTCTTAAATGAGCATAAAACATTAGGAAAAAATCTAAATAAATGGGTTTCATTCATTACTCTTAATTCAATATGTGTGAGTTATACAGTGAGAAAAAGATTAATGAGATTTGATAACTTGAATCTATTTCTTTAATCGCTCATTTTAATAAGATAAACTGTTTGCTAATGTATACTATTCAATTGTTTTTGTAAATATTAATATTTTAAAATATTACTGACCGTTTAACTGTGCATTTACACGAAAAAGCTCCAGAACAACATATTTAGGGGGGGTGTTATCCCTTATTATAGTGGACGTATCCCTTATTTTCACATCCCAATGTTGACAGGTATGAGCTCATGGTATACAGCAGGACTTGAGATGACGTACAGTTCAAGTCAGAATCATTCACCCTCCTGTGAAACTCAAATATTTTCCAAATGATGTTGAACAGATTCAGGAATTTTTCACAGTATTTCCTGTAATATTTTTTCTTCTGGAGAAAGTCTTATTTGTTTTACTTCGGCTAGAATGAAAGCAGTTTTTAATTGTTTTAAAACCATTTTAGGGTCAATATTATTAACCCCCTTAAGCTATATTTGTTTCGATTGTCTACAGAACAAACCACTGTTATACAATGACTTGCCTATTACCCTAACCTTAACCTAATTAAGCCTTTAAATGTCACTTTAAGCTGAATACTAATATCTTGAGGAATATCTAGTCAAATACAATGCTGTCATCATGGCAAAGATAAAAGAAATCAGTGATTAGAAATGAATTATTAATACTATTATGATAAGAAATGTGAGAAATTGGGTGAAAAAATGTCCAATTCTGACATCAACTGTATAATAAAACCCTGCGTTTGTCAATTCTCCACATGGGGGATGGTTTAAGAAACTTGATATTGGTATGGGAGAGCTGGTGTCCTTGATCCACAAGAAAACCTCAGGCATACCAATCAGGAATAAACCAAAAAGAGTCGGTTATAGTGTATCTGTAGAGGCTGGAATGGGATTCACACTCTTTAATGGAGCATTACGGGGTTCCTCTTCTACCCCGCAGCCCTCGTTCTCCCTGCACCCAGTGAATTATTGGTTACCTTGCGCTCGCACCATGCTGACGTCGCAGCCAAACCCGAGCGCAGACTCGCCAACCATGACCAGAAACTCCTTCGGGTTTCAGTAAGCCACGAGCAACAGTTGATGTCAGAATTATTAGCCCCCCCATATATATTCCCCCCAATTTCTGTTTAACGAACTTCTAAACATAAATAATTACCAATAACTGATTTTTTTCATCTTTGCCATGATGACAGTACAGAATATTAGACTAGATTTTCTTCAAGATACTAGTATTCAGCTTAAAGTGACATTTAAAGGCTTAACTACGTTAATTAGGGTAAAATTAGGGTAATTAGGCAAGTCATTGTATAACGATAGTTTGTTCTATAGACCAGTGTTTCTCAACTGGTGGGTCGCGACCCAAAAGTGGGTCGCGGGAACATTTTTAGTGAGTTGCGGAGTGTGTGTAAAACATTAGTTTTTAACTTATTTACCGGACTTTTATTTTGAAATGTGTATACCAGACTTTTATTTTGAAATGTGTATACCGGACTTTTATTTTGAAACGCGCAATCATACTTTGTAATATTTGTATAATTTGATACATTTTGTCCAATGAAATCAATAAAAAAATTGTTTATTTGTAAGTCTTGTTGATTTTCTTATGATTTATCTGTCACTACTTGTGTATGTTAACAAATAAATACAAATTAATTCATTATAATTCCTAAAATTAAAATATAGTTCCTAAAAATTTGGGTCGCGACTTGATGACCATGTAAAAATGTGGGTCCCATGGCCAAACCAGTTGAGAACCACTGCTATAGACAATCGGAAACAAATATTGCTTTTTCAAGGGGGATAATAATGTTGACCTTTAAATGGTTTAAAACAATTAAAAACTTCTTTCATTCTAGCCGAAATAAAACAAATCAGACTTTCTCCAGAAGAACAAATATTAGAGGAAATACTGTGCAGTTTTTTAAAAATCATCATTGCTCCTCTGTGCATCTCTTATGCTGTGTATTAGAGCTCGAGAAATGAAACCGACCTCTCAAATCCACACAGCTGAGGCTGCGGATTAGTTAAATGTCATTTTAAAGGTACAGTGTGTAAGTTTGACACCCAGTGGTTAAACTAGGTATTGCACACCTGACTCAAACACACGCAATCGCAGGTTGCCAGATTGATGACACCAACAGGAGCGAGTGTGACTGACGAGCCTAAAGGCTGATTTAAGGGCGACCCTGACCGTCGAGCCTAAAGGCTGATTAAAGTTGTGTTGCAAATAAAAGCAACACACCATAGAATAAATATTTTTCCATATTAAAAGGAGTTTTTGTCCTCAGGTACACCTCATGTGCTTTAGTCAGTGTTAATTGCTGATAATGTAAGTTTCAATGCCATCACGACATTTCAGATGGTTTTTGTAGTTGTTTGCTTCCTTTTCTAGTTAGTTAGTTAACTGTATTTGTCCCCATAGGGACATTTCAATTGCAGCATACACTCACAGAAACTTCTGGCATTTCATATTTGGCATATATATGTACATAAATAAATCATTCAAGAACATGGAGCACCTATTTTAAGCAAATATCCAATCTACTAGCCATCAACGGAGTGAGGAGGAGTTTAAAAACTTAATTGCTCAGAGTATAAATTATAATTTTTTCCTCTTTCTTACACACCTGGGAACACTGCATCGACAGCCTGAGGGTAACAATTGTAAGGTGTTTAATAAAGGATGTCTTTCATCATTGACAATCATGATAGCCTTATTTAGTACTCTTTCTTTGTATATACTATCAATACTCTTTAGTTTTATTCCCAACAACTTACTGGCTGTTGTTACCACCTTCCCCAGTGACCTCTTCTGGGCCTCAGAAGCATTTCCATACAAGCAGATTACACAAAATGTTGCAATTCTTTCAATAAAAGCACTATAAAACATGATCAGCAAAGCAGAAAGACAAACAAGAATGTTCAATGAGCACATTTCTTAAACACCTGCAAAATATTATGGTATTTTTATGCTTTAGAAGAGTCCAGAGATTTATTATATATATATATATTCCGCATCGCATCCCGGACGAGCCCCCAAACAACGTCTAGTGTGCGAATTAGGTTTTGCGATTTAAATCTGAAACAGCGGGGAAAACATAATCTAAGAAATTAAATTAGGGACAGAAAAGATCCTAACACTGAGAAATCCCACACTCACACACACACAACACTCCCACAACACTCACATACAGCGCCTTTCGTTAAAAACGACGACGACGCATCTTGCTTTGTTACCATCTCATTTCATCCCTCTTTTTGCTGGTCCTCCACCGACCCTCCTGGAGTAACATTAATATGCTTCCAAAGCCGTCTCTAAGAGCTAATCAGTTAACCTGATTAAAGAACAGATCAAATTAAATCATCTCGCTAAGTGAAAAATAATAAAATAGCCAATACAGGGGAGGCTCCGTATGTGGAATCTGATGCCGCCCCGGAGACGTTTATCAGCAATAACGTGTTTACTGGAGAGCCGTTTTGGTTTTAAATGCAGGCTTATCAAGGAATGCTTTGTGTAATTATGAAGCGCGTCTCTGGTTGATAAAGCTGTTAACAAGAATGGCACGGTGCTGACGGAAAGGTGGCGGTTGTGGATGTATTAGCTATTTATTTGGATGTACAAGCTGCAGTAGTCGTTTTAGTTTTAATCTGCCATGCGAAATATTAGACGTGCGCGCGTAATGAGTCTCGCAGATCATCATAAATCATCGAGAGGAACTCATTTGCTTGTGGACACCCAGAGGCCAACATGGTCTGTCATACCTGATGCGCAGGATTGTGCCGGTGTGCTCTGGGTTGCGCAGATTCACTGACACTCAGCAAATGGTGGACGTTTGTGTGTATTGTGTGTGTGTGTGTGTGTGTGAGTGTGTGGTTGTGGATCTCTGAGCTGATTCAACCACTGTATGTGTGGTTGTGGATCTAGTGTGTGTGTGTGCACACGTAAGATGTGCAGTTGTGAATCTCTAAACTTATTAAACTGAAGTGTATGTGTGTGTGTGTGTGTGTGTGGGTGAAATGTGTAGTTGTGAATCTCTGAGCTATTTAAACTGCAATGTATGTGTGTGTATTTGTGTGTGTGTGCGTAGTTGTGTGTGTACTAGGATCTAGTGTGTGTAATGTGTATTTGTGTGGTTGTGGATCTAGTGTGTGTGTGTGTTTGTTTGTGTGTGTGTGTGCGTGTAGTTGTGGA
>CAIGQQ010034670.1:382919-407090 GCA_903798035.1 Danio albolineatus
ATATAAGCCTAAATGTCATAAAATTCCAAAAACAATATGTAATATGTAACGCATAATTTTTATTATGTAAATAAGTAGTAATAAGCTCATAATACTACAAATAACGCTGAATATCATGTTAATATAATCAAATAAGCACAAAAAACTTAGTTTAGTTGCCTAAATGTCATAAAATTCCAATCATAACCTTAATGTAATGTATAATTTTCAATCTTGTGTCATGTAAAGGTCAACAAATTAACCAAAATAATCATTATTAATAATAAATAATAACTATTAAATTCATATAAATCTAAAATATTTTAAAACTAGCTAAAAAACTACCAATATGTAAAAAAAAAAAACTAAAATGAAAAGAAAATACATACATACATTTAGCAGGAATGTAAATTACCTCATTGATGTTGATAAGGGGGGCTTGTCCGGGATGCAAAAAATATATAATGAATCTTGATAGGTATGGGTTTAAGTAAGTAGAATGGACAGAAAGCATCAGAGATACTTAGCAATACTGTCTTTGGGGCAGTTCAATATACTGGCTAAATGACGAAGGAAAACAGACTTTATTTATTTTCAGCATCCCGGACGAGCCCCCAAAACCTCAATAAGGTAATTTACTTTCCTGCTTGTCCTTCACTTTAGTTTTTTTTTTTTGCATAAGTTCAACTAACCACAAACATTTATTGTACAAGTGTGGTTTCTATGAAGGTCTGTGGTTTGTTCAACTTTATATATAAAAAAAAAAGTAAGTGAAGGAAAGCAGGAATTGTAAATGACCCCAATGACGTTGTTTGTGGGCTCGTCCGGGATGTGGAAAAATAAATAAATAAATAAATAAATAAATAAATAAATAAATAATTATATATATATATATATATATATATATATATATATATTTCATCTGAGCATGACAACCAAATCGAAACATCTATCTCTAATTTTTTTAGATGACTTTTTTCCCCACAAAAAAATCTTAGGTACTAGTTATAACCCTAAATGTCATAAAATTCTAATCATAACCTTAATGTAATGTAATTTTCAATCTTGTGTCATGTGAAGGTCAACAAATTAACCAAAATAATATTTATTAATAATAAATAATAACTATTAAATTCATATAAATCTAAAATATTTCAAAACTAGCTAAAAAACTACCAATATGTAAAAACAAAAACTAAAATGAAAAGAAAATACAAACAGTATACAGTAGTTAAAATATAGTATTTAGTAATAAGCTCGTAATACTATAAATAAGGCTGATTATCATTTAAATATAAAATATAAGCATAACAAAAAAAAATATATATATACATATATATATATATATATATATATATGTGTGTGTATATATATATATATATAAAAACAAAAAATCTGAAGTACTTGATATAAGTAAATGCCATAAAATGTCAATCATAACCCCTATTAACACTGTAGAAATGCTGGGTTTCACATATTCGATTTGTGTTGGGACAAAATGCACAAATTTAAGTGGATTGAACATAAAACAATTATGTTGTCAAAAAAATTGTTGAAGAATTGTGAATTGTGTTGCTTCTGGTTAGTAATAGTAATAAAACTAATATAGTAGTTTAAACAAAAATGTCAAAATGTCCTTTTTTGAGTGTCAGGTTTAATATTAAAACTTGAACTTGACTCTTTCTGTCGGTGAAAGTGCTGTAAAGTCTGTATTTTGGCTCTCCGTGGCGAATCAGGACTGATTACAGCTCTACAGGTTCACAGGATCAAAGAGCGAGAGCCGTGGACTGATCAGAGCGAGAGCCAATTCACCCACACAGCCAGAAACACACACAGACATACGTGTATATATTTCTAAGACTCTCTATAGGCGTAATGCAGGTTATACTGCAAAAAAAAGAAGAAGCTTATAATATGGCCTAACCACACCCCTAACCTCAACCCTCAATGGACACCAGAGACAAATTTTGAATGTCAAAAGACCCTGTTAAGTATGATCATCAAATTAATATAAACATTAAGTCACAGTTCACAGTCACTATGCGTGTACTTATATTAAGTAGTCAACTTGTTACGTCTCAGGCAAAAGGTTTGCTAATCACTTTTTACAGTGTAGTAAACAAAGCGTCACTCAAACATGCATATTACACAAACACACCTAAAATCATGAATGTTAAACCGGTTCATGTGAGGTTGTCAATATCTAGTGAAAACCGAGAACACACTGGCGCTCCAGTTGAACCCACACTGAGAACTAAAGAAGAGCTAGTCAGTAAGACCATGTGCCCCCGCTAACACAGGCCAGTGCTAATTACAGCTCATATTGACTGAACGCGGATCCAGCGCAGACAGAGAGATTATTCGCAGAAGGAGGATCAATAGAAGAGGAGAAAGAGACCTTAAAGACACGAGACACCAAGCACCGAAAAACAGAGAACACCATAAAAGCCCCTGCTTAAACATCACGTAATGCTAATGTAGCTTCACCTTTTAGCGGCCGTCTCAGACGCAGCCTCATAGTGTGGATGTAGCGGTCCGTGTCGCAGCGCTAGTGTTTTATAATGCACTTTTCGCTGCTGGACGCGAGCATTTCCACCGGAGAACAGCGGGAATGCTAATCAGCTGTGCTCTTTTGCGCTAAATCACTCGTGGCGGGGCTTCAAAAACACACTGAGGCTAATACCCACAATCCCCCAGGGCCCAGCGGCCGGCGCTGTGCTTTATCAGGTGTGTGGGAGAGACGGTTAAGTGTTTTACAATGACACAGGATGGAGAGACTGGCTATAGGGACAAAAAAAATACATGTTTGTTAATAAAAATAGCAGAAATCAGTTATTAGAGAGGAGTTATTAAAACTAATTCTTACCAGCCACTTTATTAGGTACACCTGTTTAACTGCTCGTTAATACAAATTTATAATCAGCCAATCACATGGCAGCAACTCAATGCCTTTAGGCACATAGACATGGTCAAGATGATCTGCTGCAGTTCAAACCGAGCATCAGAATGGGAAAGAAAGGTGATTTAAGTGACTTTGAATGTGGTTTATGGTGCCAGACGGACTGGTCTGAGTATTTCAGAAACTGCTGATCTACTGGGATTTTCACGCACAACCATCTCTAGGGTTTACAGATAATGGTCAGAACTGAGGTCAGAGGAGAATGGCCAGACTGGTTCCAGCTGATAGAAAGGCAACAGTAACTCAAATAACCACTCGTTACAACTGAGGCATGCAGAAGAGCATCTTTGAATGTGTCTAACCTTGAAGCAGATGGGCTACAGCAGCAGAAGACTACACAGAGTGCCACTCCTGTCAGCTAAGAACAGGAAACTGAGGATACAATTAGCACAGGCTCACCAAAACTGGACAATATAAGATTGTAGAAACATTGCCTGGTCTGATGAGTCTCGATTTCTGCTGCGACATTCGGATGGTTGTGTCAGAAATTGGCGTCAATACCATGAAAGCTTGAATCCATCCAATATGGACCAAAATCTCTGAGGAATATTTCCAGTACCTTGTTGAATCTATGCCACAAAGAATTAAGGCAGTTCTGGAGGCAAAGGGGGTCCAACCTGGTACTAGTAAGGTGTACCTAATAAAGTGGCCAGTGAGCATATAGGCTGTAGAAAGAGGTGTAGGAAAGGAAGTGAGATGGAAGACAAGATTACTCAGAGATGATGGTTGAGCTGATTTCTCATATACGATAGAAACGTGCGATGAGACGATGAGATTTCAGAACGGATGAGTCATGAATCGAATCGACTGTGTGGGTCCACAAAGTGTCTGATCAGAGGAAACGACACCTACAAAAACCGACAGCAGGACTCCTCAAACTGTGGGACAGACCAGACAGCCACGGATTTGGAAACGGCAGTGGGAAAGCTGCGATTTAAAAAAAAAAGAGGCTAATAAAAGTGGCGAACGGCAGGGTCAGAACAGTCCAATTAAAAGTGTGTGAGGAGCGGCAGAACAAACGCGTCTCGTCCTGCGGGCCAGCAGCCAATTAAAAGAGTCTGATCAAACGGGCAGTGAGATCATCCTCTCTGGCGCTCGCCGCTGCTAACGAGAGTTTGAAGGAGGAAGGGTCACCGCGCCACGTCTGGATGAGATTATAGATGAGGAGAGGTGAAGAAAACTGACAAAAAGACAAGAATACTGTCAAACCTGGCCTTAGACAACTAATAAACCACCGCTTTAGCTGTTTCTGACATGGGAGACACAAGTGTTGATTGGTTAGAATAGAGTTTTACATTAGCATGCTGCTAAGCTAACAGCACAGCACTAGAAAATAAACCATATAGACAAATATGGGAAAATAGCGCACTTGTAACCTGAAATTTGATCAATCGATCAACAACAGATGACATGATTTCCTTTAACATGTTGCTAAATTAAAGGCACAACAGACTAATTAGCATAAAAATACACAAAACACACAAATATTTAGACAATTTGTGTAGTTGTAACCATAAAAGCTCGCTAGAATTATCAATTTTATTAATTTACGACATTATGTTTCCATTAGCATGTTGCTAAGTTAGCAGCACAGCACTAAAAAACAGAGTGCACGGAAATACATGGGGAAAAAGGCATACTCGTAAACCTTAACTCTATCATTCCACAACATAAGACATGATTTGCTTTAACGTGCTGCCCAGTTTATGGCAGAACGCACTAATAAGCATAAAACACAAATGTTAAGACAATTTGTGCACTTGTAACACTAAACCCAGCTAGAGTTTATCTATTATTTATCTATTCATGACAGTACACGAGTTTTTACTTTAGCATGCTGCTAAGCTAAAAGAACAGCACTACAATATAAATCATACAGACAAATATGCGACAATAATGTACTTGTAACTCAACAACAGAAGACATGATTTCCTTTAACGTGTTGCTAGGTTTTTCATTAGCTTGTTGCTAAGCTAACCGCACAGCACTAAAAAATAAACAGTGCATGGAAATACATGGGAAGATGGCACACTTGTAACCCTCAATTTTATCATTACACCACAGAAGACGTGATTTCCTTTAGCGTTGTGCCATAAACTGCTATGTTTATGGCACAACACAATAATTAGCATAAAACTAATGTAAATATTTAGAAAGTGTGTATTTGTAACCCCAAAAATAGCAAAAGTTTCTAAATTGTATCAATTAATGACTAGGAGTTTTCCATTAGCATGTTGCTAACAGCACAGCACTAAAACAGACATGGGAAAATAGTACACTTGTAACCCTAAACCCTACTCCATTTTATCAACAGCGTTCATAATTATATTCCATCTACATGTTGCTATGTTAATAACATAACACACTATTAAGCATAAATATGTGTACTTGTAACCCTAAACCTAGCTACAGATAATAAACTCGATCAATTCACAACAGATCATGTGCTTTCCATTAGCATTGTCGCTAAGCTAAAAAGTGCAAAAACACACAGCGAAAGCAACTATTATATAAAATGGGGCACTCGAAAGCTAAAGCTAACTACACTTTATACTTTTTATCAGTTTGCAACATAAGACATGAGTTTTCCATTAGCATGTTGCTAACAGCACAGCACTAAAACAGACATGGGAAAATAGTACACTTGTAACCCTAAACCCTACTCCATTTCATCAACAGCGTTCATAAATATTCCATCTACATGTTGCTATGTTAAAAACATAACACACTATTAAGCATAAATGTGTGTACTTGTAACCCTAAACCTAGCTACAGATAATAAACTCGATCAATTCACAACAAATCATGTGCTTTCCATAAGCATTGTCGCTAAGCTAAAAAGTGCAAAAACACACAGCGAAAGCAAGTATTACATAAAATGGGGCACTCGAAAGCTAAAGCTAACTACACTTTATACTTTTTATCAGTTTGCAACATAAGACATGAGTTTTTTTTTTCATTAGCATGTTGCTATGCTATCAAAACAACACTACAAATGTACAGCACAGACCAATGAATGGAAAAATAGTGCACTTGTAGCTACCTTTACTCTCCCTCAAGTGGTGGAGTTTCTTTCATCTGGTGAACACAATTTATTTTAAAGCAAGCTGGAAGCCTATAACCTTCTTTAGTAGGAAAGGTAGGAAAAACAAATACTATGGAAGACAATGGCTACAAGTTTCCAGCTTTAAAGTATCTTCATTTATGTTATACAGGAAAGACTCTTAAACAGGTTTGGAATGAGTAAAGAGTAAGTATATGCTGACAAAAACTCAGTTTTGATTGAACTATCCCTTTAAAACCTGCCATCATAACCCAACTTTTGCTAAAGCCTTCACATCTGGAGTTAGCATATGTGATTTTGGAAAAGAGCTAATGTTTCAGGAAGGTTGTCTGACACCTTTGGATTTGGGTTGCGTGATTGCCAAACCTGTGGCTGTGTGTTCCAGCGTTACCGCTCTGATCTTTTGTTGGCCAGCACCCTGAACCCAGCGTTCTCACAGCGGGACCAGGGGCAAGCTAAGGCCAGACACACCTGAATGTGCATAAAAAAAAAAAATTCAAAAGTGTGAGCGTCTGACACCTCTCAGCAAGCGAGCAGATGGTGAAACCTGGGCTGCTGTTAGTGTTGGACTCTATGAAGTGCTAGCTTTGGGTTGGTGGTGGACAAGACTGCCAAGAAGAGGCTCAAAGCCAGGGTCAGAATGAAGAGGGAAAGACAGCAAGGCTACAAGAGCAGAAAGTAGAAAGGCTTCGACACCCATAGTGACACACAGCAGAAGCAGTGACGGCTGTGGGTGTCCTTGCCTTGGCTTTTTTTCCTCTCAGAGATTCCTCCAAGGACTCTCAGAGGACTCTGCGACAAGGTGGAAAAGCAGATGGCACATCTTAAGCATTCCGCTCACCGCTCTTGTGGGCAGCCAGAAGGCAGCTAAAAACAAACCTAAGCCCCTGGAAAGAGCACGGGCAGATTTACAGCAAAGCCTTCTTGTGTTTTCTCTGCTGCAGGCGGCCGGACACACCCTGAAGACGGCAAGGTGACTGAGTGCTTAAAGGGAATGTAACAAGCTCAATTTTTACCCATCTCGTATTAATCTTAAGGTGCATCCAGAGCATTACCACATCCATCTTTTCACCAAAAAAGTATTTTGTATTTTCATACTTTTAAGACCAACAGCTTCCTGATTATCTCTAGAAGAACAAGAGGCGTGCCGTGGGTGGAGCTACTGAGTCAACATTGTGCAAGTGCGACAGCCTCACAGACGAGGACTACATCCTGCCATATTGCTGTAAATGTAACAGGGGAACAACGTTGCAATCATAGCCCTTGACGTATACAATCAAAGCAATGTGATTAGTCTAGGTTGGTGCCAAGAGTGTACAAAAATGCTTTGTGAATTGCTCGCTGATGTCTATGGAATAGTAGTCACTGTACACATAATCTGACAATGTGTGTTATTCATCCATTTAGGTATCTTGAAGGTTTACTCTATTCTTCTCCCAGTGAAACAGCCACTTACGTTCATGTAGTTGTAGTAAATACAGCAGCTAAAGTAAGCGTGTCATAAACCAGACACGTTGCCATGGAAATATAAAAGAGATTCTAAATTCAAAGTTGGTCAAGCTGAAGTATTTCGAACTTACTTGGGAAAAGGTTAAAGTAACTACGGCTGAACAAGATCAGCTTTCTCTCATCCAAAGTTACACTTTTTGGACTCATTCTTACCCAAAGTGCAGCACCATACACTCTCAGAAAAAATGGTACAATGTTGTACCCAAGACGGTACAAACCCTTGTCACTGGGGCAGCACCTTTTTATGGGACAGAATTGTACCTTGAGAAAAGAAACAAATGTGTACCTTTTAAGGTGATGATTTGTACCATGGGCAACCAAAATGTACCTTTGTTTTTAAAAACCTGCAGATACAATATTGTATACTTTGTGAGAGGTACCACCACAGTGACACGACACTTTGTACATTAACAGTGTCAAAAATGCTTACCAAAAATTTATTAACCCTTTAAGACCTGCCATAGAACAATTCCGCCAGGGTATATCTTAGTATTTTTACATGCTGTGATGTCATTCTTTTGAGTATTTTCAAATGTCATATATCAATAAAATCCTTACATCCCCAACTTTAAGTTTATGAATGTCATAAATCCATATTAACTAGTTAAATAGCTTAAAAGTGCAATAAAACACAAAAAAATTGAAAAATTGCTTAGTTTTTATTTGAGTTTTTACTATATACAGAAATAACACAAATGTCAACCTCAAACTTGTCAATGTAAAGAACATGATCAATTCGTCTGTGAGATACACTTATTTTTATAAACAGTGTAGACAGAACAATTTGATTGATCAACAAAAAAATCTCTACAAATTACCACAAATCGGTGAGGGTTCTGATGGCTTTAGTGTTCCAAACGACATCAATGTAAGTAAAATAATAAGCACGATTCAGCAATTCAGCAAAAAATGTAAGTTTAAAGGTATAAACGTTTGATGTTTTAGGCATAAAAGTGAATCAATAAGAGTAAACAGCGCGTCATACTATCGGGATTATTCTGTTATGTTTATATTCATACTCAAAGCAAAGCATTGTTTATGAGCATAAAATACTCAAAAGCAAAGCAATTATAAAGAATAAACTAGCATGTCTTGGAATGGATCAAATCCTTTACAAAAACCAGCTTCGTCTTTACTGGTAATAGAATCTGGAGCAGATGATGAGTCTGAGAATTCCTTGTTTGACGCGAGTTATAACTCCAAAACATCGGACTATTTTTTTGTTTGTTGTGCGGTCACGACTCCATGCCAGTGTGTGTGTGTGTGTCTGGTATTGTGCCTGTATGTGTAAATGTGGATGTGTGTGTGTTGTGTGTTGTGTGCGTGTGAAAGAAATTATGATGTTCCGACACAGATAAAGTGAAACCGCTACGAGAAGAGCGCACACACATAAATAGAAAAGCTCGTGCATGTTACGTATATCAAACAGCGCGCTGAGTGACATCACCACGTGAGACAAACCTGATAGGTTCACAGTGCACACGAGGTAATTACATCACATACATAGCTACCAATAACAACATTTATAAAACACATTTGCAAAGGCGTGCAATGTAATAAAGTGTTTTTTTGTTGTAAACATTTTAGGCTATTTGTGTAAACTCATTAAAGAATGAAAACATTGCAACAGGAGACTGTTTTGGGCTTGATCTGATTGTCTCTGATTTCATATGCAAAAAAATTTATTGCTCTACCTATATGCTTTCGGTTTTTATTGGCTTTTAAACAGAGGCACGCAAACCGGAGCACGGGCGCTCCCGCCGGTCTTAGAGGATTAAAATGCCTTAAATGTTTAGTTTACAATACCTATAGTTTTATGTTTTACCAGTTGTTTTGTATTGTATTATTGGACAAAAAATATATGTTTATAAGTATCTTTAAACATACTTTTAAATGATGATTCTTGTTTTAATATGGAAATTATTCATAAAACTCACTTTGCCTTTCCAGTCATAGTTATTATTTTCATAGATACTGTAATAAAGAAGGAGTTGTTCAACACTTTTGTACCTTTTATATGAGAACAATTGTGTATCTTCATTTTAGTTGTACCATAAAAGGCACAGAACAGTATCATAAGAGATATTTTCAATACCATATAAGGTACGATTTTTATAAAGGTACAAAACTGTTCCTCAAGAAACATTATTTGTACCATCGTGTACCTTTTTTTCTGAGAGTGTATGTGATTGTGTATGAAGCGGGGGTGAGGGACACACTCACGTTTCCAGGAAAACCCCTACAAGGATTACGGCTCTTAGTTACATAAGGTAGAACCACTTTCAAAAAAAGCTTGAACCTGGTTCCACCTTGGAAGTAAGATCTTGGGCAATTATATCACCAAGTCATACTTTTTTTGAAACTTGACCCATGAACCCTCGGAAGTAAGATTTTGAGCAAATAAATACTCAAGCCATATGTCCAAATCATTTATTGAAACTTGACCGAGGGTCCCACAGAGGTAAGACTTTCTGCAAATAAATACTCAAGCCATATGTCCAAATCGCATTTTGAAACTTGACCCATGCATGCAATTAATCAAAAAACGATTTGTTTCTCGAAAGTCTTCCTTCCGAGGGTAGCATGAGAGTTCCACTCATTACTAACGTAAATAATTCTGTGTGCATGAAACAGCATTGGACCGCTCATTTAACGAAGTCACCGGACTCAGAAGTTGGGACAAAATGAAAGAAGAGCCCGCTTGAGATCACAAATTGCAACTGCGATGGCGGACAGTTTAATTGGTTTTGATTGATGTCCATGCAGCCGTTGAGAAACAGAGGCGTCCTCCTGCGGGAGCGAGCGGACACATGTGTCGGAGTGTGTGTGGGGCTTGCTCTTCTGATAAGGTTCGATGTAAATGCGAGCCCGCAGCAGATGGGGATGAGTGAGCGAAGGGGGGAGCAGCCGTTTTTTTTCCCTCCTAGTGCTGCCGCCTGTGTTCCTTCCTGAGCCGCATGGGTCTTGCCAAAGCCAGGATTTTCATGTAAAACTGGGCTGCCTACAAAAACCCTCGCCTTGGGTTGGGGCCCAGGAAGAAGCCTGCAAGCTGCCTGCTCCAGCGCTCGGCAATGACAAGGCAGATGGCTAGACCTCAGCGCGCAGGGAACAAACAAATAATTCAATGCTAAAGCGACTTGGTTGTGGGGATTTCGAGTTTCTGCAACAGTGTGATTGGATCAGAGAATGCTGGTCAGTTTATCCCAGAGTTTGCTCACAGATTCTGTAGGACATGTAAAGTGAAAACCAATTATGTTGGAGTTCCTTCCCCCACAGCTGGTTAAAAAAGAGCTCTCTCTGACGAGGACCCCTTTTTAAAAAGCAGTAATATGAACAGGGGTGAAGATTTCTTTTTTGGACCTGTTCTCAAAAGAGTACCTGGAGATGTTGCTTGGCCCAATTTTGAAATATATGCTGCATATGATTTGTATATATTGCCGTATCTTAGATTTCTATATGTGGGACCACATGATCAGCTGCTGCTTTAACATTTGGCTGGATTGCCTGGCTTGCATCAGAGTTCGATTAAACCCCTCCTATTGCCTCAGGTTTGAACTTCAGTCATTTAATTAATTTTCTTGTCGGCTTAGTCCCTTTATTAATCTGGGGTCGCCACAGCAGAATGAACCGCCAACTTATCCAGCATTTGTTTTACGCAGCGGATGCTCTTCCAGCCACAACCCATCTCTGGGAAACATCCATACGTTCTCATTCACACACATACACTACGGACAATTTAGCTTACCCAATTCACCTGTACCACATATCTTTGGACTGTGGGGAAAACCGGAGCACCCAGAGGAAACCCATGCCAAAATGGGAAGAACATGCAAACTCCACACAGAAATGCCAACTGACCCATCCAAGGCTTGAACCAGCGACCTTCTTGAGGTGAGGCGACAGCACTACCTACTGCGCCACCGTGTCACCCAGGTTTGAATTCAAGAATGACGTTTCATCTTCAGTTTGCTAACACTCTACTTAACGGTAATGTAATGTTAAGGTTCAAATGAACAAAAAGACCACCAAGAAGACGTTTGCCCACTTCCATGATTTGGAGCAATATGAACCATGCACCAGACCACCCTTTTCAGATGGACTTGGTACAGTTTGTGGGTGTGACTGCAAGTCGATCCATAAACAAGGAGATCAACATCATTTTACATTCTCCCCTCAAACCAAGCATGGCAAAGTCGCATGAACCCATGTACTATGTCCCGCACAGTTTGAATCTAGTGCCACATCTGGTATGCACTTTTTATTTTAAATCCCAGATGCGCACACGTGAACCAGACATGTATGCCCAAGAACAGGCACCAATTAGATACTAATCAGGCACTTTAAACTGTAATAAATGTGTAGAAAGAATGCCTACTCATGAGGGTGTAGACACCCTCAGGCCAGTGTGTCAGCCCTTTTGTAGCAGGATGGGGCACAACCCTGACCTTAAGGATTAATTCACATAAAACCTGCATGACTTTACTCTTACCTCTAATGATGGACAGCTTGGCTTGGACATTGATTTCGCCTTCGCTGTTCTCCGCTTGACACTCGTAGACGTTCTCGTCTCGAGGTGCCCGGAGAGGCTGGATCCTCAGGACAGCTCCTGCACCTTCGTCAAACTCTATCGTCTGTGTAAGAGGACCAAGAGTGGGTCAGAGGATCAATCGATGCCTAGTGGTTGAAAATCTTGCAAAGGCTATGAATTCAATCCCAAAACTGGTTACTGGTTCTAAGTGCCTCAAGCGGGACACTTAAAGAAACACTCACATTTTTGGTGGGAAATAGGCTCATTTTACAGCTCCCATGACGTTTAACAGTTTGTTTGATTCTTTTCAAGCTATTCAGCTGATCTCTAGGTCTGTCGGTAGCACTTTTAGTTTAGCTTAGCATAAATTTTTGAATCGAATTAGACCATACGCATAAATTTTACCTAGTTACCTAGCAGGGAACAATTTTCAGAAGATTTAAGCATTAAATAGGAAAATTATCAAATATATTTTAAAATGTTTTTGGGAAATATGCCAATTGTCTAATTTGATAGAATGATCTATGCTAAGCTAAGCTAAAAGTGCTACCGCCGGACCTGGAGATTGGTTGAATGGATTCAGAACTGGTAAAACTCAACAGTTCAACTCTAAGTGAGCTGTAAAATGGCCCTATTTCCAAAAGAGTCAAGCGTTCCTTTGAGGGCAAACATATCAGTTAAAGAACTAGCTGTAGTATTTCAGCAAATGACATCTGGAAGTGTTTTTGGTGTTCGATCTCAAGTGTTTACGAAGCATAAGTAGCTTAGCTTCTGAGGGTTTCTATGTCTTCTATTCCCTGCTTGTTTGCCATGTTCTTTTGTCATAACACAGCTGGCAGCTGTAGAGTCTTGATCGATGTTTAGCGTATCATAATTAAAACTAGCTCAGCATTTAACCACACTGTCACTATTCAGCAAAGATGAAAAACTTCTCTTGAAAAAAAAAAAAAGATCAACACACAAATGCGTTGGCGGCAGCGATCCACACATTGACGTGAACCCAAGAGTACGCTCAAATCGGGCTCAAATTATCATCTTCGTTGCATTTAAAAGTAATTTCGTGAGGGGTTTGAATTAATTTGTTTCCCCCAAAGGTTTCGCTTTGATATTGATCTACACACACTTAGGACAGTGTGCCGTCACTGGGCTGCTTCTCATTATCGTAGCCTTGAAAACTCACCCAAAAAAACAGAGAGAGTTTTGCCACTGGCTTACAAAGAGCCTCGTTCCTCTTTGTCATTCCCTATTGATTTGCTCGACTGTTTCGCTACAGTGACATCAAATGCGAAAGCACCGCAGGAGCCTAATTAACTCTCTCTCATAATTCCGGCTTGCAGCAAAATCAAGATGTTGCAGGACGTTTTGGAGACTTAGAAAAAGAGCACGACAATTTCTATCAGAATTAATTGAATGTAAACAAAACCGGAATAGGGCTAGGGGTCAAAAGTTGGGGATGCTATTTGTTTCTAACTTTTCAGCAGGGAAGTTATATGTCATTACCAAGACAGTTTAGCGCGAGCGCAACCAGGAATTAATGGAGCACTGTACGTTTTTTGGAAATTGGTTAATTTTAACTCCCCTAGGGTTAAAGAGTTGAGCTTTTCCATGTTTGAAATATCCAAGCCTGGCAGGAGCACTTTTAGCTTAGCTTAGCATAAATCACTGAAACGAATAGGACCATTAGCAGCACTCAAAAAATTTCCAAAAAAAAAGGTTTTTATAATGTCCATACTAATATATTAGATCAGGGGTCATCAAACTTGTTCCTGGAGGGCTGTTGTCCTGCAGATTTCAGTTCCAACCCTAATCAAACACACCTGAACAATCTAATCAAGGTCTTAACATGGTCGACTTGAAACATCCAGGCAGGTGTGTTGTGGCAATTGGAGCTAAACCCAGCAGGGACACCTGAACAAGCTAATCGAGGTCTTACATGGTATACTTGAAACATCCAGGCAGGTGTGTTGGAGCTAAACCATGCAGGGACACCGGCCCTCCAGGACCAAGATTGGTGACCCCTGTATTAGATCATATGCAGATTTAAACTGGTGGAGTTTACTGCTGGGGACTATTTTCAGGCTCTGTGTAACATCAATGTGCTGTTTCAGCCATTTTACAGCAACAAAATCCTTTCTTCTTATACAGAAATGAGAATATAGTTCCAAGCCATATTCATTCATTCGTTTTATTTTCGGCTAAGTCCCTTAATTAATCAGGGGTTGCCACAGCGGAATGAACCTTCAACTTATCTAGCATATGTTTTACGCAGCGGAAGCCCTTCCAACTGCAACCAAGTACTGGGAAAGTTTTAAGCCATATTAGCCTAGCAAAAAGCAGCTTTTCAACAATGTACCTACAATGTAACAATGTAACTACAGAAGAGTTGAGCTTTAACTAGGATTTTTGCGATTTTAGCGATTTTTGAACAAGATGCTAATGGTCTAATCCAATTAAATGATTTATTACCCATGGCCATATCACCCTGCAGCCTATGACTGGTTACTCACTGAGGCTAGGCAGTACCTGGATAGGAGACCACTTGGGAAAACCAGCAGCGGGCACATAACCTGTGGTCAGCGTGAGTCCTAATTCCCCAGTATAGTGAAGGGGACACTACTCTCAGTTTTTGGAACCGAACTGAGGTCCTGACTCTGTGTGGTCAATGGAAAAAATCCCAAGGCACTTCTCGTAAAAGTGTTCAGGCTGTAAGCTATCTCTGTCTCTCCACTCCGGTGCCTGCCGTCACATCATTCAAGTGGATGCTGCACACTAGTGATGGTAAGGAGAGACCCTTCCCTCATGATTGTGATGCGCTTTGGGTGTATAGCCATACTAAGCTAAGCTAAAACTGCTCCCGCCAGACCCAGAAATCGGGTGAATGGATTCAAAATAGGAACAACAACAACTGTTTATCTCTAGGGGAGCTGTAAAATAACCAAACAAGTAGAGTTATAATTTAAATTGTTAGTAATCTCACCTCAATGCGTTGCGAGTTCACCCTCTTCCCTTTCTTGTTCCAGGTTACTTTGGGTTTGGGGTCACCTGTGGCTTGGCAAACGAAGGATACAACCCCTCCGGAGACGCCGATCATGTCTACAGGTACTTTTGTGAACCTGGGTGAAGCTAAACAGGAAAAAGACAAGCAAAACAGTATTAGCATTCTGTTCATAGCTTCTATAGAAATAGCAGTGCTATTAGCATGGCTAACCTAATTCGTCACAAGGCAACTGTAGCAACAAATCAATTACTTTAAATTACAGAGTGATTGAACACACTCCCACATACAGGCAATTTAACAGTCACTCGCTGTGCATTTGACTGTAAAATTGTGCGCGAGGGGACTAGGACTGTAGTGGGCTAGCGACCCGCTCTGCTACGACAGAAAAGTAGACAGGGGCAGCCATGTGTCGGCGCAAATGGAAAGTGGCTGTGTTTCAGCATGCCAGTAATTACACCACAGACAATGTGCACGTCGACGCCAGCGTGAATTATTCATAGAGCAATGAATAATAAAATACCTGTGACTCTGACGTGATTGGAAAGCATCCCAAACCCCGCGCACGTTTCGCACGAGACACGTTTGGCTGTAAGCTAACAACATCCGGAAGATGAATGGCGGTGGTGGATGAAGTACACAAATTAGGAACGGAATATTACTCCAGTAGAAGTGTAGAGTTCTTCTTTTCAATGTTACATTAGTAAACAAGTGCTTGATTTTAAATTTACTTAAAGAGCCCATATGGTGGGTTGAGAACGGTTAAATTTCACTTTTTGAAGTCCCAAACAACAGGATGATATGTATGCAAGGTTAAAAAACACTTTCGATGTCTTATAATATCTATTTATTTTTACCTCATTTTCCCACCGACTCCCATATGGAGTCGTCTGAGCGAGTCTTTTTCCCCAAGCACCTCCTTTCCGTGACGCTACCACGTCACGTCACCACGTCATGTCCTTTACGTGTCAGAAGCCCAATGCCAGAACATATTGAAAACAAATCACTGCTTTTGTACAACAGCGTATTGCCAAATTCTTCATCATAACAAACATTCAGTAATAATTAACACTTCATGGACTATTGTAAGCCAACAAATAGTTTCATTCGGCAGTAAGCTAAATGGCTACCGCTACATGCTGCACGGTCCAGCACGGAGCAAACACAATACAGACAACTACATCCATATTTACCTTGTTACGGTCAACAAGACTGGAAGAACACGCAGGTCCAAATAAACTGGGTGTTGATCCATCCTTTAACAACAACCGTGCAACAAATCCCGCGTCGTAAGCTGGTGTAGCTCTCTTCAGAGAGATGACGTGAACACAGCACCGTGTTGGGGATGTAATTCTCAGGTATTTTACGAAAAAAACCTCAACCACTCCAGGTAGGGAAAAGAGATTTCCAGGTAGGGAAAATAACACAGCTTTTCCCTCGCACTTCAGAGCACAGCG
The DNA here is from genome assembly GCA_903798035.1 of Danio albolineatus. Classification (NCBI taxonomy): domain Eukaryota; kingdom Metazoa; phylum Chordata; class Actinopteri; order Cypriniformes; family Danionidae; genus Danio; species Danio albolineatus. The sequence goes on from CAIGQQ010034670.1 coordinate 399,411, forward strand.
TCTACGGGACATGATTTACCCGGAATGCCGATAAGTTTAGTAAAGTTAGCAGCAGTCGTGTTTTCCGGATCAATAACTCATGACCGAAACATTGTTCCTACACAAATAGCACCTCTTTTCAACCGTCGCAATGTATACAATCACCTACAACCTTATTTTCCTAAAAATGAGCTTTGCCTACGCGCGGGACGCATTATATTAAACTCTGTGTGCAGGCGGCAGAGAGACCGGTCCTTAGGGACCGTCTACAAAGAGCAAAACGCGAAAACCAATACAACCGGAGCTGTCAATAACTTCTCTCTAAATCTTTATACTGCCATCAAACAGTATAAAGATTTACTTAGATATTACTCAGATCACACGTCACTGCTGTCCCGCTGGTTATGCTACAACACTTACTGCAATACAGTGCTTGTTGTCTTCCACTTTTCCTTCCTGTGTGTGGGCGGGGCCGGGCAGTTCAAAATTCCCGGGACTGCGCGCGCAACTATTATGTTTCGCGTTGACGTCAAGCCGAAACGGCTAAAGACTCGTTCTAATAACGATTCATTTAAACAACAATGAGTCGACTCTTTTATATATGAATTAATCGTTTTAAACACTTTGCACTTTCAGAATTAAGCCTTAGCTGGACATTTCACTTTACTTAGAGCTGTGTAACACACTGCATGGAAGGTCATTTTCAAAAATCCATAATATGGGCTCTTTAAGGAATACATGTAAAATAACTTATTGATAAATGTTTATTTTGCTCAGTCATACTCTCTGAACAGTTTATTTGAATCAGTGAATCATTTACTGGAGACTAAGTGAATCATTAACCGGAGACTCAGTCTGAACAGTTCATTTGAATCAGTGAATCATTTACTGGAGGCTTACTCTGTCCTAATCATTTGAATAAGTGAATTATTTACTGGAGACTCACTCTAAACAGATCATTTGAATCAGTGAAGTGTTTACTGGAGACTCCCTATGAACAAATCATTTCAAGTAGTGAATCATTTACAGGAGACTCAATGAATCATTTACTGGAGACTCACTCTGAACAAAGCGTTTGAATCAGTGAATCATCTACTGGAGACTCACTCTGAACAGTTCATTTGAATCAATGAATTATTAACTAGTTCACTGACGTCTGGCTAAATCAGAGACTCACTCTGAACAAACTATTTGAAAAAGTGGATCATCAACTGTAAACTCTGAACAGTTCATTTGAATCAGTAAATTGGTACTGGAGAATCTCTCCGAACAGAACATTTGAATCACTTAATCGTTTAATGGAGACACTCTTAACAGATCATTTGAATCAGTGAATTGTTTACTGGGAGACTCCATATGAACTGATCATTTGAAGTACTAAATCATTTACAAGAGACTCAATGAATCATTTACAGGAGACTCGCTCTAAAGAGTCCACTTGAATCAGTGAATCATCTACTGGAGACTCACTCTGAACAGTTCATTTGAATCAATGAATTATTAACTAGTTCACCAATGTCTGTCTGATTCAGAGATTCACTCCGAACAGACCATTTGAATCAGTGAATCATCTACTGGAGACTCACTCCGAACAGATCAATTGAATCAGTGAATTGTTAATTAGTTCACTGATGTCCGTCTGATTCACAAATGAATTATTATGTGCAGTTTTGAATCAATTTAACAGGTAAACATCAAACTCAGCTTGTTCATAAAGTACATAAAGGAGTTTAACGAATCATTTAGGAATTCAGGAGTGAAGTTGCTCTTCAAGTTTCCGGAGGCTGTCATTTTGTCTACATTACTGCCTGTTCTTTGTGGATTATGCTACTTTTGCCAAACAAAAAACATGTCATTTTCTCTCCAGAACGCAGCACAGTTTGTTCTCCCCTCATTAAATGATCATGCCGTCTAGCTCGAATCTTCTCCGCTGGTGCTGTGCTTTCTCTCTCCGCGGGGCAGCAGGTCAAGCCTGACACAACAAGACATGAGAAGAAACTCTCTAGGGGAACATGCTAAAACCCAGAAAGCAAGTTGTGATTTAGATTTAGGTAAAAAAAATAATAACCCAGTGGTGTGTTTGTCCAGATTTAACCCAATATGGGTTTACGACAACCCAGCAAAAATAAATAAATAAATAAAAAAATAAATAAAAAAATAAATAATATTTTTAATCACTAGTTGATTAAAAATCAATCACTAGTTGATTAGCTGATTTTACTCATAAAAGTGAGTAAACCAGTTGCTTTTGGATCGCTTAGCATGCTTTATCTAAAAAGTGCGCATTTAAAAGCGATTAGTTGACTTTATTTTTAAAAATCAATGATTTTAAAGCGATTAGTTGAGTTTACCTTAAAAAGTGAGTAAACTCAATGCATAAAAAGAGATTGGTTGAATTCTAAAGCGATTTATTGACTACTTAAGCACGTACAACCATAGTTTTTAAAGCGATTAGTTGACTACTTAAAGTGAGTAAACTCTAGAAATGGACAATATGGACTAGTTATTTTTCAAATTGATTAGTTTGTTTTATTTAAAAAGTGAATAAACTCAATGCTTTTAAAGAGATTAGTTGACTTTAGACATGGGCCGGTATAAGATTCTGACGGTATGATAACCTTGGATAAAAATATCACGTTTTCACGGTATGACGGTATTGTTTACTGCTCTAAAATATGCTCTTTTTAAACGTCTAGGTGAAAAACAAAACCTTTGAAAAAACTATATTTTATTCTAAGAAACATTTAAAATATCTTGGGATAGTAAACATGTCAGGCTAAATAATTCAAGTGAATCCTCAACTTCTGCGGTCTTCATTTGTTTCAAAAACACAGATGTCTTTACAATTTACACCTAAAAAACAAACAAAAAATGTCAATAAAAAACATCACCCATACCTTAGGAACGGTATAGCAGAAATTTTTGGCGGTATGAAAACCTTGACTTTTCCATTCAGCGGTATACCTTGAAAATGGTTATCGCCCCATGCCTTGTTGACTTTACTTAATAAAGGGAGTAAACAAGCTTATTTTAAAGCAATTAAATGATTGTGCTTATAAAAGTGAGAAAGCGCAATGCTACTTAAAAAGGTGAGTAAAACCATTGTTTTAAAAGCGATTAGTTGTATCCTCTGAGAGACAAAATGTCCTGCATCTTCAGAGAACAGTATTCATTGGTTTAAATGTTTGCTTTAAAGTGATTAGTTCATTTTACTTAAAACGTGAGTATACTCAATGCTTTAAAAAGTGATTTAGTTGACTTTACTTAAAAAAAGTGAGTAAAATCAATGCATTTACAGTGATTAGTAGACTTTACTTTAAAAAGTGAGTAAAACTATTAATTTTAAAGCGATTAGTTGACTTGACATAAAGTGAGTAAACTCTAGGAATGAACAATATGGATACATGAAAAAAAACGTCACAATATATTCTGTTAATATCCCGATAACAATATTAATGACCGAATTTATAAGTATCCACTGAGAGACAAGTCAATACAGAACAGCAATACGGAACAGCATTTGTTTAAACGTTTGTTTTATTGCGATTAGTTGACTTTACTTTAGAAAGTGAGTAAAACCATTGATTTTTAAAGCGATTAGTTGACTTAAAGTCCAAAAAGATCTGGATGTTGAAATGTTTGTACAAATTGTTCTAAATATACAGGTTATAAGGTGCTGTGTACAATTGCGTATGAGAAAGTACTGCACGTTTAATGCACAATAGGAAAATATTTTACTGATGGCCTGAGGAAAGAAGCTTTTCCTGTGTCTGGCTGTTTTTGTGCTTGGTGCTCTGCAGCGCCGTCCAGACGGTAACAGTTCAAACAGGAAGTGTGCTGGGTGCGAGGCGCCCAGGGTGATTTTGCGAGCCCTTTTACTCACTCTGGAAGAGAACAGTTCTTGAAGTGTAGGAAGGGTGGTGACAGTGATTCGTTCAGCAGTCCGGACTATTCGCTGTATACGGAGGTCGGTTTTGGCAGCTGGATTGGATATCGCGGCAATGATGTTAATGACTGAATTAAGTATCCCGATTGAGAGACTAAACTTTAAAGAACAGTATTCATTGGTTTAAATGTTTGTTTTGAAGCGATTAGTTGACTTTACTTAAAAAAGTGAGTAAACTCAATGCATTTAAAGTGATTAGATGACTTAATAAAGGGAGTAAATTCTAGGAATGGACTTATATGACAATATATTCTGGTATTTATCATTATAATGATATTAATGACTGAATATCCACTGAGAGACAAAACGCCTTGAATCTTTGGAGATCAGTATCTATTGGTTTAAACCTGTCAAAAAAAGTGTCATTTTCTCTCCAGAAAGCAGCACAGTTTGTTCTGGGCTCATCAAATGATCATGCCGTCTAGCTCCACTCTTCTTTTTCTCTCTCCGCGGGGCAGCAGGTCAAGCCTGACACAACAAGACATGAGAAGAGACTCTCTAGGGGAACATGCGAAAATCCAGAAAGCGCACAGATATGAGGAGATGATCAAACGGTCAGGCAAGCACGGCAAATTAATTATTAAGAGCCCGCGGGCAGGCAGGCAGGCAGACCGAACCCTGAATCTGTGGCTGTGGATAAACACACTTCCACAGCGGAGGACGCCCGAGGTCTTTCTGCTTCATTCTCCAGTTTAAAAAAACCCCTCTACTTTCACATGCAGGTTCGACACTTTTTACTAGGAGTCATAATTGTTTGGTTAAAGGGGAAGAGATACATCAAAAGAGTCTGGCGAGATGCACCGGCGAGGTCTTTCACTATGCTAAAGTAAAACGCTAGCTCACAATTCACACCGGAAAATATATCAAATCATGGTTTACGCTATATGAACTCCCACCACGGCTACATTACAGCTTCTCAATCAAAACCTCCAGTCGTTGTTGTTTTTTTTTTTTTTAAATAGCAGGTTATAATCGCACCAAAACGTACTAAAATGTAGGTAAATTATAACAGAGCTAACTTTTCTGTAATCGTAGTAGTGCCGTGCGATATCCGTTTAACCCTTTAAGGTTTAACGCTGACCGACTGAGGGCTGCGCTATGCGTGAGGTCAGCAAACTCGACGTAGAATTCAGTTATGACGAACACAGTTTCCGTAATTATACTTTATTTATAGATAAGGGTCTGTGGTTCTGCGTACAACGACTTTTTCTGGCTGGACTTTATAGCCGTTTAACTTTACTTCAGGAGGTATCAATGCCGTTCTGTAGGTCTATTGGAGATAGACATAAACGCACTTACACAAACGCACTAAATCGCACTTCAGTAGTGTTTATTTGAGAGCGTACAAGGAAATCTGCGTATATTTGAGGGCGTGCAAGATGTTTTGTTCACGAACAGAGGAAATCGGCGCACATGCAAAGAGATTCACATGAACGTATTACACGAATGCGATCTCGACTTGTAATGCTACGCTTGCCACATTTGTCATTGAAATAACGGCATAGGTAGCTGCGTAAAAGGCCTGCCACCACAGCTGGAAAGACGTCAAATTGTAGTTAAATATAATAAAATCACTTTTATAATATAAAAGTTCAATTTCATAGAATTTTTTTAAATAAAATAAATTAATTGTAAAAAGAAGAGATAAGTAAAAGAAGAAATAAGTTGAATTAATAGACGAATGATGTGTGCGGTAATGGGGTGGGGACAATAATAAGTTCGTGCTTCATCCTGCTCCATTTCGACTATGTTGAAATGTATTTCGTTTAAAGAATTGCTTTGCGTATGATTTTTCATGTTCGAAATAAATCGAATCAAATCTAAATAAAATTAAATAAATTATCTAAATTTATAAAATATATAAATCTATTTGGCTTAAACTCCACTCAAAACTTGAGATCTGCCATAAATGCTAACGTTAGCTTTGAAACACAATCCCTCCCCTGCCGTTCGAAGCCACGCCTCCTGAAATCACGAACGTGTCGTAAAGATGACAGCAGACAACCCACTAGATCAAGTCGTTCGCCAGTTAGAAAACTTTATAGTATTTATAAAACTACAATTCGAAAAGAAAAACTGTATTATATCTAAAATGTTTTCAGTTGGGTAGCAAGCAAACTCCAAAAATTAAAGGACTAAAGGCTGATTTATATTTCTGCGTCAAGCGCACGCTCTCAAAAATTGTAACTACGCGTAGCAACTACACAAGTAGCGCAATCTCTGTGATTGGTCAGCTTGATAGTGGTGACGAGTGTGGGCAGGAGCGAGCCTGATGAAGCGAGTGTTTACAAGTGTTGAGTCCCGTGATCGAGCTCTAGATGGAAACTCTTGTACTTCTGTGTCAAGCGCACGTTCTCAAAACAATGTAACTACACGACGCAACTACGCAAGTAGTGCAAGCTCTGTGATTGGTCAGCTTGATAGTGATGACGAGTGTGAGCGGGAGTGAGCCCAATGGAGCGAGTTACGACAACGTGCAAGGCATGCACCGTGGGTCTCGCCAATCACTCAATGTAGAAGTATAAATCAGACTTGAGCCGAAGGAAAATGAAGTTGAACTTATAATATAAAAAAAAATAATAAGCATAATATTACCTAAATTATAAAACATCACAATATTAATAATATATAAATGTAAAATAATAATATATATATATTTTTAAAGTTAAATAAATAAAATACAATAGCATGTAACCTTTTCGGGGAAAATCCATTAAATAAAACGTTTAGAAATTTCCAAAAAATTAGAAGTTTAAAAAAAATTACGAATCGGATTTGGGTATTTATGAATTATGTTTTGAATTTACGAATTTCGGATTTGTGCATTTCTAAATTGTTTTTGCGCATTTATAAATGGTTTTGACTTTACGAATAGAGTTTTGTTAATGTTAATTATGTTGTGGATGTGGACTGTGTCCTTTGCAGAGTTTTGCGACGGCAAACTCAACTCACATTTTCGCAACATTAATAATAAATAATGTAAAACAATAATATATATATATATATATATATATATTTAAAGTTAAATAAATAAAATACAATAGCATGTAACCATTTCAGGGAAAATCTATTAAATAAAACGTTTATAATATTATTCATTACACTGTTAAACAAATAAGCAGCACTGAGACATCTTACGAATAAATATCAAGGCAAGAAACAGCATGTGTATATTTGTAGCGGTGTCAGTAAAAGTGAAATCTTCAGTAAAATCTGTCAGTAAAATCTTCTATCCGCTCCTCATGACTAACAGCATCAAGCAGAGAAAATGAGGAAAGTGCAGGTAAAATGTGGAGATGAGTGGCGTTTCAGGAGGACCAGAGGGTCGAGTTTCACCATCATCATTATTATCTTCACCCTCAGAGACCCCCGCATAGAGAATAATTCACAGAAACATCCAGAAACACCACAGGACTGAGCTCTCTCTCTATGGAGCCAGAACAGTCTCCATCAAAATAAATTAGAAAGAAACAGTAACATTAAAGTAATAGAATTTGTACGTGCACCGCACAATTCACATTTATAAAAACTATTTGCTTAATTAATTAATAAACGCGTGACAGAAGTCATATTTGAGTAAACTTTTGAAATGTATTTAGGTAAGACACGTTTGTGAGGAAAATATATTTGCTTTTTACTTGGTAATTTATGAATTGTGATTTGAATTTATGAATCAGATTTGCATATTTATGAATTGTGTTATGAGTTTTTACGAATCAGATTTGCATATTTATGGATTGTGTTATGAATTTACG
>CAIGQQ010034670.1:411713-422112 GCA_903798035.1 Danio albolineatus
TATACTGCAAAGGTATCGTACCGAAATATCGTACCATATACTGCAAAGGTATCGTGCTGACATATCGCACCATATACTGCAAAGGTATCGTACTGAAATATCGTACCATATAAAACAAAGACACTGTACCATAATATTATACCGTATACTGCAAAGGTATCATACCAAAATATCGTGCCACATAATGCAAAGGTATGGTACCAAAATATCATACTGTATACTGTAAAGGGGCGCCACGGTGGCGTAGTGAGTAGCACGTTCGCCTCACAGCAAGGTCGCTGGTTCGATCCCCGGCTGGGCCAGTTGGCATTTCTGTGTGGAGTTTGCATGTTCTCCCCGTGGTTGCGTGGGTTTCCTCCGGGTGCTCCGGTTTCCCCCACAGTCCAAAGATATGCGGTACAGGTGAATTGGGTAAGCTAAATTGTCCGTAGTGTATGTGTGTGAATGAGAATGTATGGATGTGTTTCCCAGAGATGGGTTGTGGCTGGAAGGGCATCCGCTGCGTAAAACAAATGCTGGATAAGTTGGCGGTTCATTCCGCTGTGGCGACCCCGGATTAATAAAGGGACTAAGCCGAAAAGAAAATGAATGAATGAATGAATACTGTAAAGGTATCGTACTGAAATATCATATCATATACTGCAAAGACACTGTACCATAATATTATACCGTATACCGCAAAGGTATCTTAGCGAAATATCTTACCACATAATGCAAAGGTATGGTACCAAAATATCATACCGTATACTGTAAAGGTATCGTACTGAAACATCATACCATATACCAGAATATTATAACGTATACTGTAAAGGTATTGTAGCGAAATATTGTAGCACATGCATCAACGGTATCAAACCAAAATATCATACAACATTATACAAAGGTATGGTCCCAAAATATCATACCGTATACTGTAACGGTATAGCATCAAATACTGCAAAGGTATAATTCTGAAATATTTTACCATATATTGCAAAGCTATCGTACTGAAATATTGTACCATACACGGCAAAGCTTTCATAGCCAAATTTCGTACAGTATACTGAATAGGTATCGCACCATATACTGCACAGGTATCATATAATGCAAAGGTATCGTACCAAAAATATCGTATCATGTACAGCAAAGTTATTGTACAGAAACATCATACCATATACTACAAAGGTATCGTACCAAAATATACAGTATACTGCAAAGCTATCATAGCCAAATTTCGTACAGAATACTGAAAAGGTATTGCACCATATACTGCACGGGAATCATACTGAAATCTTGTACCATATACTGCAAAGGCATCGTACTGAAATATCGTACCGTATACTGCAGTTATTGTACAGAAACATCATATCATATATACTGTAAAAGTATTGTACCAAAATACTGTATTGTATACTGCAAAGGTATTATATTAATGTCTAACTTTTGGTATCTCTCTCTATATAAATAATATTATTGGTATATTAGCATATATATTAGTGTCACAATACATCTGCACGTTACCTTTGCAGTGTATCATCCTCAATATCCGCTTAGCAGAATTTTACTGGCTCTACATTTTACCAGAAAAAAACCCCATAAAGGCTCCACACAAACACAACAGGAAGTGGCTGGATTGTTCACGCTCTGCTTGTCGTTTTCCCACAATCCTCCAGTCACATTAGCGCAATTACATCTGATTCTGCCCCAGCGGGCTCCGTTTTGCAGAGTCTGGATAAGCAAAGCTTTAGCAGGTGCGGTGGAGCAACTACACAAAATTAACTTCCACAATAAGGCCAATTCTGCGGCTGCCGGACCACCGAGACCACCAGGAAATGGCAACAATCTAATGTGATTTGCGTCGTCCTGCGGGCAATTGGTGCTTGTTGACAGCCCTCGAAAAATACAGACACCTGCGATCGCACGAAATCATCAGACCACGCAACAAATATATCTGCTTCAAGCACTAGTTAACCATTCTAAAGCACAGATTTACATATATTTAGTAATATTTTTATTCTACATTATTATTATTGTTGTTGTTGATGTTGTTATTATTATTATTAGTAGTAGTATTCGATATTACTATTATAAAATATGTTTAGTATTTTTAGTATTTTACAATATTATTATACAGTATTTTTATTATTATTGAACATTATTATTATTATTATTAAATATATTTAGTATTATTTTATTATACAAAGTTATTGTTATAATTAGAATACATTATTATTCTACATTATTATTATTATTATTCAATATTATTTAATATTATTATAAAATATATTTTGTATTATTTCTATTATACAATATTATTATTGTTAGTAGTAATCGATATTATCATTATAAATATGTTTAGTATTTTTATCGTACAATATTATTATTATTATTATTATTATACATCATTATTATACAGTGATATTTATTAAACATTATTATTATTAACTATATTTACTATTATTTTTTATTATACAATGTTATTGTTATAATTAGAATACATTATTATTCTACATTATCATTATTATTAATTATTATTATTATTATTCAATATTATTCAATATTATTATAAAATATATACAGTATTATTTTATTATACAATATTATTATTAGTAGTAGCAGTAGTATTCGATATTATAAATATGTTTAGTATTTTTATCGTATAATATTATATTATTATACTACTTATTATTATTATTATACATCATTATTATACAGTATTATTTATTAAACATTATTATTATTATTAAATATATTTACTATTATTTTTATTATACAATGTTATTGTTATTAGTACACTTTATTATTATAAATTATTATCATTATTATTATTATTATACATCATTATTATGCAGTGTTATTTATTAAACATTATTATTATTCTTATTAAATATATTTACTATTATTTTTATTATACAATGTTATTGTTATAATTAGAATACATTATTATTCTACATTATTATTATTATTGTTATTATTATTATTATTATTATTAATTATTATGATTATTATGATTCAATATTATTTAATATTATTATAAAATATATATAGTATTATTTTATTAAACAATATTATTATTAGTAGTAGTGTTCGATATTATCATTATAAATATGTTTAGTGTTTCTATCGTACAATATTATATTCTTCTTTTCTTCTTCTTCTTATACATCATTATTATACAGTATTATTTATTAAACATTATTATTATTATTATTATTAAATATATTTACTATTATTTTTATTATACAATGTAATTGTTATAATTAGTATACATTATTATTATTATTAATTTATTATTATTTTTATTATTATTATTATTATTATTATTATTATTATTAAATATTTTTATAAAATACATTTAGTATTATTTTTAGTTTACAATATTATTATTATTATTATTATTATTATTATTATTGTTATTATTATTATTATTTGTTATACCATTGTCATCATTCATGAAAACACTAAATGTCAACTATAAATATTAAATAGAAAACTATTACATCAATACCGTACATTTTTGTTTTTACAATCTGAAGTAAATTAATACTTAGTAAAGTAAACGAATGTAAGTAAACATACAAGATTACAATAAACACTTAAAAACTAAAGATATAAATATATAATCTATATATAATTAGTAATTAATGACATATAATATGTAACAACACATTTCAGTTGTTTCAATGAGCAGGATTTCCGCTGAAGCCCACACAACGGTGAATAAACATGTCGTTAGCGCAGAAAAGACAACACAAACAACATCATTATGTCAGTCAGGCTCGGATTCATCGGCTGACCGCTTTTAATTGTAGCCGTGACATCAATTATGCAAACGAGAACAATAAACAAAGCCGAAAACGACGGGGTTTCTGATCAAATAAACAAACCAAATCATCCCGGCTGCTGTAATGCGGAGTCAAAGGCCACTCCAGACGCTGTCAACTCTTTATTCCTCTTTTTAACTGGTATTTGCAGCAGAATTGAGCCTCAAAGGAGGTGTTTTTTTCCCATCTGGGCTGATGGGACGTTGGTGAAGGGCTCAAGGTGACACCAAATAATCATTTTTGACATTCAGTAAATCCGAGCCTGCTAATCTGCTTCATGATTAATCTGAGCTGCTCCAGAAAGCGTATGTGTGTGTGTGTGTGTGTGTGTGTGTGTGTTTATACAGCAGGTGGAGGTGACACGATACACGGAGGTGCCATCTGCTGGTCAAATCTGCTTGTAAATTGTTATTTATTCACCCTTGTGTTTTTGTGGAACCAAAAAGAAGATATTTCGACGAGCGTTCATGCTGCTCTTTTCCATGTAATTAAAGTGTATGGTGATCAAGAGCTTCTAAGCTCAAAAACTTTTAAAAACTTTACCATCATGTTTGTTGAAAATTGTATGTTTTTTTTGTATTTTACATTTTGTTTATGTTTACGAATGACGTTTTTTGTCGTCTATTTTTAAATGTCGAAAAACTTGATATGAAAATGGGTTGATATGAAAACAACAATTAGTCTTTAATTACAACAATATTCTTTTATTAAAGTGTCAGTTTTGGGCTTTTTTCTAGTTTAATTTAGTTCAAAATCTAGAATGGCGTCGAATGCGATATACGAAAATTGCATGGAAACATTTCGGAATAAATCAATTTAATAAATTGCACAATAAATTTACACGAGAATCAGTCGAAAATAAAACAAACTTTAAAATATTAAAACGTTTAACTCAAATATTTAAATTATCCCCCATCTGCCGGTCAAATCTGCTCGAATTGTTGTATATTCACCTTTGTGTTGTTGTGGAACAAAAAAGAAGATATTTCGATGGGCGTTCAAGCTGCTCTTTTCCATGTAATTAAAGTGTATGGTGATCAAGAGCTTCTAAGCTCCAAAAACTTATTTTATGTTTTGTTTTATGTTTACAAATGATGCTTTTTGTTGTCTTTTTTTTAAATGTCAAAAAACTTGATATATAAATGGGTGAATAGGAAAATTGCAACAATAACTTTAATTAACAGTTATTTTCATGTTTTATTTTATGTTTAGTTCATGTCTTTTTAAAGTCAAGAAACTTGATATGAAAGTGGGTGGCTTTAATTACAACAATATTCTCTTCATAAAGTGTCAATTTTGGCTTATTTTATACATAAAATTTCATTCAAAAACTAGAATTGGGATGTACGAAATAAGAAAATCACATAGGAAAATTTAAAAATAAATGTGCAAAAGCTTAAAAACTTTTAATAAAATGCACAATAAATGTACACGAGAATCAGTCAGAAATAAATGTGCTTTGTATCGTAAAACAAACTTCATTTAAACAATCAAATATATAAATCAGATTTTTTTCAAGAGTCAAGATTCAACATTATTTGACTTTTATTTGATATATTTTGGCTTATTTTGGCAGTCAAAAAAATGTTTTTATTATAAAACAAACTTCATTTGAACATTTAAATGTTCAAATTTAAAATCACCTTACAACATAAGCCAAAATCTAGAACTCTAGGCGTTGATGGGATGCATACGGAAATTTCAGACTCAAAGTGAAAGACCTAAAGAATACTTAATAAATAAATAAATAAATAAAAACGAAAGTAAAACTAACAAAACCATTATTTAAGTGAACGAAAACTACACTGAAAATGTAAAGCAAATTTAAAAATAGGATGGAAATAACTCAAACTTTGCACATTAAAAAATGCATTTTGAGAGTGACCATTCTTCAGTGACAAATTGTGGAAAAAGAGCAGCATGAACATTCTTCACAATATCTCTTTTTTGTGTTGACATTTATTGCAAATGTTAAAATAGTTAATTAATTCATTTTCTTTTCGGCTTAGTCCCTTTATTAATCTGAGGCCGCCACAGCGGAATGAACCGCCAACATATCCAGCATATGTTTTACGCAGCGGACCCTCTTCCAGCTGCAACCCATCAATGGGAAACATCCAAACACTCATTCACACTCATACACTACGTACAGTGTAGCCTACCCAATTCACCTATACCACATGTCTTTGGACTAGTGGGGGAAACCGGAGCACCCGGAGGAGAACATGCACGCCGGGGCTTGAACCAGCGACATCCTTGCAGTGATGCGAACGTGCTACCCACTATGCCACCGTGGCGCCCATGTTAAAATAGTATCAAAATAACTTTAAATAATAAAATAATAAATCAAAAAAACATTTGTGGAAAAAGAGCAGAGTGAACATTCTTCAAAACGTCTCCTTTTGTGCTCCACAAAAAATAAATCGTGATTTTGGAACATGTTTAGTGAGCAATTCCTATAACAAGCAACCTAAAAATACATGTGGTCCGCAGAGCGACGCTGCCCCGAGCAGAAGAGATTGACTCTGGCAACGGAGCTGCATGAGGGAGGTTAAAGCCAGGCAGGTAATGAGGGACATTCGGGCCTTTTAGCTGATAACTTTAAAGAGACAAGACGGAGGGAGGGTTTCGTTTCCCTCGGGGGCCTCAAATCTCTCACTTGGAAGCTTCAAAGGGAAAATAAATTATTGAAATCGCTCTCGTCACTTTCTGCCCGAGTCAATCAGAGTGGAGGGGAGCTGGCGAGCGGCACGCCGACACTTAAGAAGATTGCTAAACGCTACACGTTCAGGGCCGCCGCTTCACGAAATAATAAAAAATAAAGTAAAAATGACGTGGCTCTTCACAACACTTTATCGTTTGGATTTGTATTTGTTTAAGCGGCATTAATAATTATATGTTAACTATTATTGTTCTGCAAAATAAACACTAAACTAAAACTAACGAAACTATTGTAAACAAACTAAAAATAAACTGAAATTTACAGCAAATTTAATTTTAAAAAATAGTATCGAAATAAAAAATTATTTTAAAATGCCAAGCTATAATGACACCTCGCACCCAAGAAATGCTTCTTGAGAACATTAGTTTGACTTTTTTTGGTGACAATGTGTGGAAAAGAGCAGCGTGAACATTCTGCAAAGCATGTCTTTTTGTGCTCCACAAATTAAACGGTCATTTTCGAAAATAAATCAATAAATACACAACGTAGCCATTCGCATAACTTCATCATTGTTCTTTGTATTCGTTAAAGCGACATTTGTATGGTTTTGATTTCAGTAATTGTTCAAACTGTTATTAAGAGTTACTGTAAACTTACACTGAACTTTACTTTGGTCAAGAACGGTAAACTAGAATTAATAAAAGAAAAACAGGAACTAAATATGTAAAACACTAAACGGGAATGTGTTTCGCAAAATAAAAAACTAAACTAGAACTAACAAAAATGAGCAGCTTAAACATTCTGCAAAGTGTCTCTTTTTGAGCTTCACAAAATAAAGTGCCCCTGCCAAAAAAAATAAACGGATGAATACATAAACGAAAATTTAATACATAGAAACTAAATAAAAATGTTTCTCACACACACACAAAATGAAATTAAAACGAACAAACCTATTAATGTTGGAAACAAACTAGAATAAAAAAATAGTACTGGAACAAAAACTAATTTAAAAATGTGTGGAAAAGAGCAGCGTGAACTTTCAGCAAAGCATCTCTTTTTGTGCTTCACAAAATAATGTGTCATTTCAACATAAAAACCCACAACTAGATCTTTATAACTCCGCTAAACTAGAACTAGTAAAACTAAAACTGAAACTAAATATGTAAAACACTAAACAGGAATGGGTTTCACAAAATTAAAACAAAACTAACAAAAAAAGAGCAGCGTAAACATTCTGCAAAGTGTCTCTTTTTGAGCACCACAAAAACAAAAACAAAAAAACCACAGAGGCCTTTATAAATCTGCCAAACTAGAACTAGCAAAACTAAAACTGAAATTAAATATATAAAACTAAAATAGAAATGTGTTTCGCAATATAAAAACGAAACTAAAACTAAACCATTGCTGTAAACAAACTAAAACTAAAACTGAAATTTTAAAAATAGTATAAAAAAAACGAATTTAAACTAATTTAAAAGAGCAGCCTTTTAATTTTTGTGGAAAAGAGCAGCGTGAACATTTTGCAAGGCATCACTTTTTGTGCTCCACAAAACAAGGCCCATCTCCCGAAGGAAAATGTTTTTTAAAAACCCACAACGTAGCTGTTCAAAACCCAAACTTAAACTAACTACACACAAAACTAAATAGAAATGCGTTTCACAAAATAAAAGGTAAACTAAAAACAAAATTAAAGAAACAAATAAAAAATTAAAACTGAACTGAAATTTACAGCAAGTATAAAAAACTAGTTTAGTTTCTTAGAAAAAAATGCAAAACATCTTACACTCAAGAAATGCTTTTTGAGAACAATTGTTTTTTGTTTGTTTGGCCTTTTTTTGTGACAAAAAGAGCAGTGTGAAAAAAGAGCAGCATGAACATTCTGCAAAGCATTTCTTTTTGTGCTCCACAAAATAGTGCCCTTTCTTATAAAAACACACAACGTAGCTTTTCACACCTCTGCTAAACTAGAATTAGCGAAACCAAAACTGAAACTAAATACATAGCGTTTCGCAAAATAAAACGATCAAAACTGTTAAAGAAACAAACTTGAACTACAGTGAAATTTACAGCAAATAAAAAAAAATCAATTAAGCAAATTATAATTAGAAAGTAATGAAATAAAAACCAATTTAATTAAAAACTAATTAAAAATACAATTAAATATGAATTTTTTTAAGCTTGACCATTTTTGGTGACGACATGTAAAAAAAAGAGCAGCTTAAACATTCCACAAAGCATTTTTTTAAAAGCTCCACCAAAAATGGTATCAAAATAAAACTACTTTAAATAGCAGCCTTTTCATTTTTGTGGAAAAGAGCAGCGTGAACATTCTGCAAAGCGTCTCCTTTAGTGCCAAACAACAAAACGCCGTTTCACAAAAAAACAAAACACAACGTATCTCTTCAAAACGCAAGCTAAAACTAACTACATACAAACTAAATAGAAATGTTTAGCAAAAAAAAGGCTACACTAAAAATACCACAACCTTTAAAAAAACAAACTAAAAATAAACTGAAATTTACAGCAAGTATAAAAAAATAAGATAATTGAAATAAAAATGCGAAACTATAATAACATCTTACAACCGAGGAAAGCTTTTTGTTTTTTGTTTGGCCTTTTTTTGGTGACATTGTGTGGAAAAGAGCAGCATGAACATTCTGCAAAGCATCTCTTTTTGTGCTCCACAAAATAAGGTGCCCCTTCTGATAAAAAAAAAAACACAATGTAGCTCTTCAGAACTCGAAACTAGAATTAGCGAAACTAAAACTGGAAGTAAATACAAATACAAATACAAGTGTTTCACAATATAAAACTAACAAAACCATTAAAGAAACAAAATAAACCTTCACTGAAATTTACAGCAAATAAAAAATAAAATAGTTAATTAAGCAAATTAAAATAAAAAAAGTAATGAAATAAATTAAATTAAAAACTAATTTAAAATACAATTAAATTAGATTTTTTTAAAGCTTGAACATTTTTGGTGATGACGTGTTAAAAAAGAGCAGCGTGAACATTCCACGAAGCGTCTTTTTTGTGCTCAATTTCCTAAAAATGTAAAAAACACCATTTAAATCCTGCACATTTTGAGGAACGACAACAAATAAGCCTTTGGGGCGGGGTTCCTAACATAGCGCGGGCTACAGGAAGTCACTGTAGCTCGCGGTCCCGAACATAAACACTCATAATGGAAGAATAACAGGAGCCTGTGTTATTGAGCTACGCTTCTCAGAGCAGCAGGAACACAAAGTGATTTTTATGGCGCTGCGTGGGACCAGCATTGTGGTGTACAGTTTCGACACGGGATATTTCTGTCCGGTCAGCGCGGCGCTGGACGGGGCGTCGTGAGGTTTTTCAAGGGGGTGTGTTTGAGGTTCAGATTGGGTGTTGTGCGGTCAGACGAAGGCACACCCAATCAGATGTGCCGTTTTTAGAGCCCAAGTGAAGCATTGTGGGTAACAGGACCCTCAGTCGATGCTTCAGCACTGATTACATTTACATTTATTGATTTAGCAGATGCTTTTATACAAATGAGACCAATAGGAGCACGTCAGATCAACTGGAGAGAAATGATATGGAAGTGCTGTGACGAGCTTTGGCTTGTTTAGCATTGAGAACTCTAATGTTTAGCATTAGTTTTAGCATTCTTGAATGAAATCAGTCAGTCTAGTTAAACAGTCAGTGAGTCATTCAGTCAACGAATCAATGATTCATTCAGCCAATCAATAAATAAAACAATAAACTAATCAATAAATCGATCAGTCAAGCCAATCAATCAATCAGTCAATCAATCAAATCAACCAATTAGTCAACCAATCAATCAATCAATCAAATCAACTAGTCAATCAACCAAACAGTCCACCAACCGACAAGTCAATCAATCAAATCAACCAATCAATCAATCAATCAATCAATCAATCAATCAATCAATCAA
>CAIGQQ010034670.1:427112-439607 GCA_903798035.1 Danio albolineatus
GTATGTATGTATGTATGTATGTATATATATATAAACACACACACACACATACTACACTGCTTTCACCAGCGTTGCACAGAAAATAACATCTTTATTCTGGGATTACCAATCTTAATAAATACACTTTGCATATGAAGTAAATTATATCTCAAAGCATTTACTGGGGCACTGGCGCTTTTCAAATTGGGTCTAGTGACGCCCCTGTGCTATGCACTTTAAACGCAGCAAGTAGTATGTGAATGTTTACACATGGATAATCATTTTGGCTCTGGGGAGAGCGAGGCGCGAGTGAAATTGGCCAAACTGGGGCGTGTTTCCTAAAAGTTTAAAAACCCCTGGTATGGAGAACTCACAGTACCTCTGACTTTTGGGTGTCTGGCGGTGAAGTGAAACTTGTTATAGCCGACTGTGAGGTGGCGTCGCGTCTGAACTAGTAACATGAACATGAACTAGTAAGTAAACAATAGAGCTGCAAACAATGCAAGGATTAACCTGGACCTGCTATGACTAGCTGCTGGAACGTACCACTGGTGCTTTTCAACCTTGTAATGGCAGCACGCATGTGCAGACCGACGTCAGCATCTGTAGCCGACCTACCGTAATAAGCTAATAAATCACGGAGACTGTCATTTCACTCCCGTTTCACACATACTAAATTGATCAACTATTAGATGTTTTAGGGTGGACCACTGTGCTTTCCAATGACTGTGCTTTCCTATCGTCATTAAACACACCGGCTAAAAATTTAATACCTACAGCAACTTTACGGTAAATTTAAGACAATTTATGACCTTAATTTTCCGGCTTTTAATTTAAGACTTTAAGACTTTTTAAACCCTGTAGCACTGAAAACCCCTTTCTGCAACCATAAGGTCAGCAGAGATATGGAATTACAAATTTTGACAGACAGGTAGGACAGCCTATAATAATGTTCAGGCTGAATATTTTGATTGGTCGAGCATTTCTGGGTACCACAACATCTACAGAATATTAAAATACATTTGAATACATTTGGACTGGCTAATTATTAGAAAAAATGGTGGAATAAGAGATTTAGGAGTACAGAATATTAAAATACATTTAAATACAGTTGGACTAGTTAATTAATTGAAAAAATGGTTGAATAAGAGATCTAGGTAAATGCTAACGTTAGCCTGATAGCACTGAAAGACACTTTCTGCCTGCACAAGGTCAGCATAAGTAAGGAATTACAAATTGTGACAGGCAGGTAGGACAGCCTATCGTAATGTTTTGATTGGACGAGCATTTCTTGTTACCACAACATCCACAGAATATTAAAATACATTTGGACCGGTTAATTAATTTAAAAATGGTGGATTAAGAGATCTAGGAAAATTCTAACGTTAGCCTGATAGCACTGAAAACCCTTTCTGTAACCTTAAAGTCAGCAGAGGTATGGAATTACGAATTGTGACACGCAGGTAGGACAGCCTATCGTTTTGATTGAACGAGGAATTCTTGGTACCACAACATCCACAGAATATTAAAATACATTTAAATACATTTGGACTAGTTAATTAATTGAAAAATGGTGGATTAAGAGATCTAGGAAAATGCTAACGTTAGCTTGATAGCACTGAAAGACACTTTCTGCCTGCACAAGGTCAGCAGAAGTAAGGAATTACGAATTGTGACAGGCAGGTAGGACAGCCTATCGTAATGTTTTAACTGGACGAGCATTTCTTGTTACCACAAAATCCACAGAATATTAAAATACATTTGAATACATTTGGACTAGCTTATGAATTGAAAAAATGGTGGAATAAGAGATCTAGGAAAATGCTAACGTTAGCCTGATAGCACTGAAAGCCACTGGAATTACAAATTTTGACAGGCAGGTAGGACAGCCTATCATAATGTTCGGGCCTCACGTTTTGATTGGTCGAGCATTTCTTGGTCCAACAACATCCACAGAATATTAAAATACATTTAGATACATTTAGACCACTTAATTAATTGAAAAAACTTTGAAAAATGTTGAAAATTATAAACCAATATTGCACTTTTAAGCTTGCAATGATAATACATCAATGCCAAAGCACTGAATGGCCTTTACATTTGACTACAAGTAAATTAATTGTGCATTTGAAATGAATACCACAACATGAACACAAACATGATACTGACACATTCCTATATTTAGAAGGTTTGTAACCAAACATCACCAAAAAAACAGCCACCATCTTGATTGTGGGTGCTGACAGAATGCACCACAACAGCACTCCCTTGTTCTCGTCCCCAGAGGGCACGTGAGACTCTTCAAACTTTAATAATAAGTCCTTTGTGTCCTTCTGCTGAGATCAACGCAATAACACAGCCATCACATACACACACGGCGTGTCAGTCTGCACCGCTATTTGTACAGCGTGTTACGTTTCCAGAGAGCCTGGAAGTCATAATGCGCGAGTGAGGACCTAGTGACAGCTGGCTTGTCAGCTTGGGCTTTCCTGTCAACCTGCATGGCGACACTTGAAATTCCGGCACATATAAACAATTGAAAGCGTCAGTCGGGGGACTCGGCTCCGGAGTGCCATAACCAGTCGTCCAAAGCGGGCACAGCATGCCCAGACAAAGAAGAGGAACACGTCTGCCCTGATTTACAACGCATCCCTAACACCGGATCTGTTCGAATCGCACTCCATTCACCAACACGAGGCATTAAATATAAGGATGGATTCCTACAGGCCCACAAATCATTTAGGGCTGGTACGATAAATCAGTGTATTGTGGTTCGTGGATTGATACTTGGAATGCATCGCGATTTTCTCTGGAATCGATTCTGAGCATAGCTTTTAACAGCAGATGGCGCTCTAGGCTAGTTTTCAAACCGCAGATGATACTCTAATTGTTTTGCAGAAGATAGCATTCTAGGCTAGTTTTTAACAGTGCTCTATGCTAGTTTTTAACAACATACAAGACTCTAGACTAGTTTTTAACAGTGCTCTATGCTAGTTTTAAACAACATACAAGACTCTAGACTAGTTTTTAACAGTGCTCTAGGTCAGTTTTTAGCAGAAGATGGCACTCTAGGCTAGTTTTTCAACCACAGACGGTGCTCTAGGCTAGTTTTTAAACCGCAGATGATAATCTAGGCTAATTTTTAAACCGCAAACGGCGCTCCAGACTAGTTTTTAAACTGCAGACGGTGCTCTAGGCTAGTTTTTAAACCGCAGACGGCGCTCTAGGCTAGTTTTTAAACCGCAGATGGCGCTCTATGTTAGTTTTTAAACCGCAGACGGCGCTCTAGGTTAGTTTTTAAACCGCAGACGGCGCTCTAGGCTAGTTTTTAAACCGCAGACGGTGCTCTAGGCTAGTTTTTAAACCGCAGACGGCGCTCTAGGCTAGTTTTTAAACCGCAGACGGCGCTCTAGGCTAGTTTTTAAACCGCAGATGGTGCTCTAGGCTAGTTTTTAAACCGCAGACGGCGCTCTAGGCTAGTTTTTAAACCGCAGGCGGTGCTCTAGGCTAGTTTTTTGCAGAGGATGGCATTCTAGGCTAGTTTTTAAACCGCAGACGGTGCAATAGGCTAGTTTTTAAACAGTAGACGGCGCTTTAGGCTAGTTTTTGAACCGCAGGCAGTGCTCTAGGCTAGTTTTTTGTAGAAGATGGCGCTATAGGCTAGTTTTTAACAGCAGATGGCGCTCTAGACCAGTTTTTAAAACCGCAGACGGTGCAACAGGCTAGTTTTTAAACAGCAGACGGCGATCTAGGCTAGTTTTTGAACCGCAGCCGGTGCTCTAGGCTAGTTTTTTGTAGAAGAAGCCGCTATAGGCTAGTTTTTAACAGCAGATGGCGCTCTATGCTAGTTTTTTGCAAAAGATGGCTAGATTTTAAACCGCAGTCGGCACTCTAGGCTAGTTTTTTAGAAGATGGCGCTATTGGCTAGTTTTTAAACCACAGTCGGTGCTCTAGGATATTTTTTTTGCAGAAGATTGCACTCTAGGCTAGTTTTTAAACCGCAGACGGTGCTCTAGGCTAGTTTTTAAAAAGCAGACGGCACTCTAGACTAGTTTTTAACAGCGCTCTTGGCTACTTTTTAGCATTAGATAATGCCCTAGTCTAGTTTTTACCTGCAGACCAAACTCTAGGCTGCTCTCAGATGGTGCTCTAGACTGGTTTTTAAGCCACAGACCGTACTCTAGGATAGCTTTGATTTGCAGATGGTGCTCTAGGGTAGTTTTTTAACATTAAGTAGTGCTCAAGACTATAGTTTATTAACATTAGACAGTGCTCAAGACTAGTTTTTAGCAGCAGATGGCTTTCTAGGCTAGTTTTTAACAGTACTCTAGGCTACTTTTTAGCATAAGATAATGCCCTAGGCTAGTTTTACCTGCAGACAAAACTCTAGGCTTCTCTCAGATGGTGCTCTAGGCTAGTTTTTAAGCCACAGACCGTACTCTAGGAGAGTTTTTATTTGCAGATGGTGCTCTAGGGTAGTTTTTTTAAGATTAAGTAGTGCTCAAGACTATAGTTTATTAACATTAGACAGTGCTCAAGACTAGTTTTTAGCAGCAGATGGCATTTTAGGCTAGTTTTTAACACCAGACGGGAGCAGATGGCACTCTAGGCTAGTTGTTAAACTGCAGACAGTGCTCTAGGCTTGTTTTTAACCACTGATGGCACTATAGGCTAGTTTTTAAAACAACCCTCTGGGCTAGGTTTTAAAAGCAGTTGTGTAAGGATTGACTGAGTCTCGGGCGTTTTGTAATATGGTGGTGAAAATGTGTCTCAGAATTGATTCAAGAGAGAATCGCAATGGATTTCAGAATCGTTGCAGAATCATATTTCGATTCCCAATGCTTTGATTCCTCGTCCCAGCTCTAAAATTCAATCTTTAGTACATCACATTAAAAACGGCCACGTTGCATTCATAAAAGCTCTGTCATAAT
Organism: Danio albolineatus; assembly: GCA_903798035.1. Lineage (NCBI taxonomy): Eukaryota > Metazoa > Chordata > Actinopteri > Cypriniformes > Danionidae > Danio > Danio albolineatus. The sequence goes on from CAIGQQ010034670.1 coordinate 432,023, forward strand.
CTGGGTCAGTGTGATGACCTTTAAACACCAGAATATAGGCGTTCCTGGAATCGAATGCTCTCATTTCATATTCTCCACCTTGGCAAGCCCTTAAGGGCTGGGAAAGTAGGCACATTTCTAACCGCACCATCATGCAAAATGCACAAGGACCTGCGTGTATGAATAATTGAGCCACACAGAGGCGAATGTTATGAACTTGTTGGGAAAGCAGCACTACATGCACTGCGACTCAGCAAAAACACTACAAACTCTAACCTCATGCTATTGTGTTATGGCATGCACTTCCTTTGAAATGGGAATGAGTTGCATGCATCCACCACAATTGCTTTGTAGTGCAAACCCCAACACCCTAAAACGAATCAAATAATCCGGGCTTCTAAAACATGCCTTTATGAGCCAAGGAGACGCAGCGCCTGCGGATGAAAGCATGGCAGCTACTGAGAGCCAGTCAAGCGGCTCTCGAGACGTGCGTTTATGCCTGCCCAGGTCTTTTATCTCCAGCTCCATCTCCCTATCTTTCTCGCTACCTCCGGCCAATGCTGATATACGCCATACGAGTGTGTGTTTTCCTTTTAATGGAGAGCGCCAGCAGTCAGATGCGATCGGGGCTGCGCTCATGACTGGCCGGCTTCCTAATCCAGCACGTTTTCCATGCATTATTAATGCTAACATGTTGAATTCACAACTGAAACGGGGAGATACGCTGGCAGAGGGAGAGATTGAAAGCCCTGGCATTTGAAACCATCAAGCTGGGGAAGGAGAAAAGATGCATGCCCTGCGGTTGCAGAAATAATAGGCATGGGGAAAACGCGGCAAGCGCATCAAAGCCGCAATCTACATTCTAGCGCATAAACGGCAAATATCGAAGCATGTTTTTTTTTCCCCAGAAATGAACGTTGTAAACACTTGGACCGTCCAAAGTACAAGCCGTGCCTTGGGAGGGCGCATGCTGCATTTAACGCGCTCGCATTAATGTGAGTGATGATCATGAAATCCGCAGTGCTGTTTATCCTCCTGGGGAACGGAGACAGAGAGATGGAGTTTATGTGCATGTACGCGAAGTAGTCTGTCCTGGTTTTCGCGGATTGATGCAAGAATGCAATCATCTACTACTACCGTGCAGACATTCAGAAAAGAAACAGATGTGAGTGCGTGTGTGTGTGTGATTTTTAAAGCTGGATAATCAGAGTAGGAAGCCAAAAATCGGAGTCCCCAGTGTGTCTGTGTGAGGGAAATGGAAGGAAGAAACCATGGCGAACGTCCAATTAAAACTCCCAATTAAGCGCCCCAGAGAGTGTTCCTCAATACAGAGATCAAACCTCTGATAGCGGCGCGATCGGGCGTGCTCGTAAAAAGATATCGTGCTACAACTTGTTCGCAACGCTCCTATAACCTTTTTAAATCACCTTTAACTCTGAAAGTACAAGATTTTGTGTGTGATAGCATGCTAATTGTGTTGCTAACACAATCTGCAAGCTTCTGAAGTCAAAGCAAGTTTTGTGGGCCTACAAAGAATGATTTATTTTATACAGTTAACACAAGTGCAACTAAAACCCCTGTAATACTATTAGCGACCTTTGATACTAAACTTAGCATATCATCACACAACTTAAACACTGTTATATTCAGCAAAGGCAGGCTCATTTTACAAAGTTAGCATGGTAGAGGTGACATTAACACTCTCTGTATGCATTTGAAACTACAAATGCTAATTGCACTTCTGCATTAGCCAAAGAACCCAACATTAAATGATGCACATAAAGACACTGTGCTAAAACTTGCTTACAAAACCACTGCAACACATTTAGCAAAGTTTGACGCTAAACATAGCACCTTAACACAACTTAAACAGTTATATTCAACAAAGGCAGGCTTATTTTACAAAGCTAGCATGTTAGAAGTGAGATTAACACTCTCTGTATGCATTTGATGCTAACAAATGCTAATTGCATTTCAGCATTAACTAAAGAACCCAAAGTAAAAATGATGCACATAAAGACACTGCGCTAAAACTTGTTTACAAAACCACTATAACACTTTTGACAATGTTTGATGCTAAACATAGCATCTAAACTTAGCATCTTACGCTCTCTGCATGCATTTGATGCTAACAAATGCTAATTGCACTTCTGCATTAACTACAGAACCCAACATTAAAAGACACTGTGCTAAAACTTGTTTACAAAACCACTGCAACACATTTAGCAACGTTTGACGCTAAACATAGCATATCTTCACACAACTTAAACACTGTTACATTTACCAAAGGCAGATTCATTTAAATAAGCAAGGCAGAAGTGAGATAAACACTTTCTGCATGCATTTGATGCTAACAAATGCTAATTGCACTTCTGCATTAACCAAAGAAGCCAACATTAAATGATACAAATAAAGACACTGTGCAAAAACTTGTTTACAAATCCACTGTAATACTTTTAGCAACATTTGACACAAAACATAGCATCTTAACACAACTTAAACATTGTTATACTCAAAAAAGCAGACTTGTTTTTAGTGACATTAGCACTCTCTGCATGAATTTGAAGCTAAAAATGCTAACTGCACTTCTGCATTAACTAAAGAACCCAAAGTAAAAATGATACACAAGGGCACTGTGCTAAAACGTGTTCATAAAACCACTGTAACACTTTTAGCAACATTTGATGTTAAAAATAGCATCTTAACACACCTTAAACACCATTATATTCAGCAAAGGCAGGCTCATTTTACAAAGTTAGCATGTTAGAAGTGAGATTAACACTCTCTGCATGCATTTGATGCTAACAAATGCTAATTGCACTTCTGCGTTAACTAAAGAACCCAGGGTGAAAATGATGCACCCAAAGACACTTCTAAAACTTGCTTACAAAACCACTGTAACACTTTTAGCAACCTTTCATGCTTAACATAGCATCTTAACACAACTTAAACACTGTTATATTTGAAAAAGGCAGACCCAATTTACAAAGTTAGCATGTTAGAAGTGAAATTAACACTCTCTGCATGCATCTGAAGCGAAAAAATGCATTAACTAAACATTAAAGAACACTGTGCTAAAACTTGTTTACAAAACCACTGCAACACTTTTGGCAACGTTTGACGCTAAACATAGCATCTTAACACAACCTAAACACTGTTATATTTAACAAAGGCAGGCTCATTTTACAAAGTTAGCATGTTAGAAGTGAGATTAACACTCTCTGCATGCATTTGATGCTAACAAATGCTAATTGCACTTCTGCGTTAACTTAAGAACTCAAGCTGAAATAATGTACATAAAGACATTAGTGCTAACACGTACTTGTAGTACTCCTATAAGCTTTTTAGTCATATTTGACAAAAAAAGTAACAACATATTGACGACAGCATGCTAAAAGGGCTGCTAACATGGCATAGCATAACACGATCATCAAGCTTTTGGAGCCAACAAACGGTGTTTATAACAAGAAAAGAAGATTTATTATAGCAAGTTAACACTCTAAGTTGGAATAAATTATAATTGGGTAACATTTGTTAAAGAACCTTCCTTAAAGAAGCAATACGCTAACTACACAAGCTTTTCAAATCAGTGAATGCTGTTAGCATTCTACAAAACAAAACAAAAGTTAGCATGTTATCTGCCACAAAACATACCTGCCACTTGCTGTTTTGTGGCAGATAACATGCTAATTTTTAAAAATTAGACACAAAACATTGTTCGGAGCTGTAATAGTTGATTAATTCTTTAATTAAAGGCAAAGTTGACAGACACGAAAATGGCTGAATAGAGCATACACTAACCTGTGAATTATCCTGTCACAAGATGGCGGCAAACAGCAAAACAGCAACATACAATCTTATCTTATTAGCCAGTCAAGATGATTTGAAGTTCACAGATTTAGTGGTTGTTATCTGGGAATAACATACATTTGAATGTCATGCCTGACCAATCAGAATCAAGTATTTCGAGAGCAGTGTGATAAGTGCAATTAACACTCTCCTAATTTGAATTTGTAGCAATCAAATGCTAATTGTGCTTCTATATTAGGCAAAGAACACAGTTCAGTGACACACACTGCGATAATCTTGCACAAAGTAATGTCTCGTTTTACCCAATCCCTCCACTAAAAGTATGTGGGAAGTTCCCTGGCGCCAGATTTTGCGCTATAAATGGGCCGTCCGATAATACACACACTAAAAACGGTGATGGTTTAAAAGCAGATTCAAGACAAAAGACCTCAGAGGGGTCTCATAAAATAATGCGCTGGCCATTTCTATTTACGAGCGAATGTAATATCCCTTAAAGAGCCCCATGTAATGGCGCCGTATGCTACAGGCCCTTCTGAATGGCTCTTGATTCTGTCCAATTATCAAGGACACACACACACTTCTCCTGCGGTCACACACACTTACGTGTCTGTCCGCAGCAGTAAAGTGAGATAGTTTGAACCCACACACACACACACACATCTGCCTTTCATGTCAGTGCCAGATTTGGCCGTGTTGTCCAGGTGGCTCGAGTTTGTGTCTGTGTTTGTCTTTGGAGTCCAAGCGGCCATTTTGAATCACACACGAAAAGAGAACGCCAGACATCCACATGGCAAAAACAATCAAATTCAGGTGCTTCCACAATTTAGCTACGATTTCCGACAGTGCAGCTGACATTTAAAGTCAACAGTAAACCCAGGCTTGTTTGCTTTAATTTAGGTATGTGAAAAAGAATACTGTGAAATGCAATAACAAGCACCCAGAAAGCAGCAATCCGGAAACTAAATTGCCATGCGCTTGCTTCCTCTCAGCGAGCATGTAATGATACGTCCTTGTAGGGCTGTGCAATATGACGATATTTCTCGTTTGGACAAAATAAGAAGTCTATGGTTTCATATTAAGCTCTATCGTTTACTTTATGGCGTCACGAAATATTTATGGTAATACTTATTCATCATTTACATATCGGACCTGTAATTGAAAAGAGTTTTATGTTATCTTAATGTTTATATTATGCTTCGACATTTGTAATCGAAAATTTGCCATGAAGTTATAGATAACTTGATATTTGACTCTATATGAATGCGTACAATTCTGAATATATACATTAAAATGAAAAAAAAGCTAAACTATTTTAGATGTTTTCAATTTATATCAACTCTTAATCGACTGAATTTACAAAAATGTTACTATTTATAAAAATTTACAAAATTTTACTATTTTACAAAAATGTTACTATTTTTGTCATTTATTACAGGGCTCTTTGGAATACTTCAATCGGATTGGTCAGTGGCTACAATACAACGTATGTTATTCAGTGATAACAAAATCTGAATCTAATAACATAGACCCATGCAGGTAGTTTGCATAATTTTTCACTATATTTACATGTTTGTCTGTCACTCCAGAGACTGTTTGGCTCCATTTAGTTGCTAAATAAGATGTAGGTTAGCATATGCCGCATTCAGCTGTTTTCATTTCTGTTAGCTATCCATTTAATTAAAGAATTAATAAACTATCACAACTTCTTTGAGTGGGCGCCACGGTGGCCGAGTGGTTAGCACGTTCGCCTCACAGCAAGAAGGTCGCTGGTTCGATCCCCGGCTGGGCCAGTTGGCATTTCTGTGTGGAGTTTGCATGTTCTCCCCGTGGTTGCGTGGGTTTCCTCCGGGTGCTCCGGTTTCCCCCACAGTCCAAAGACATGCGGTACAGGTGAATTGGGTAAGCTAAATTGTCCGTAGTGTATGTGTGTGAATGAGAATTTATGGATGTGTTTCCCAGAGATGGGTTGTGGCTGGAAGGGCATCCGCTGCGTAAAACAAATGCTGGATAAGTTGGCGGTTCATTCCGCTGTGGCGACCCCAGATTAATAAAGGGACTAAGCCGAAAAGAAAATGAATGAATGAATGAACTTCTTTGAGTGTAATTTCAATGTTTTTTGGCAAGTAGCACCAAAAAAAGAGAAAAAAGATGCAAGTTAGTGTATGCTCCATTCAGCTGTTTTTGTTTCTGTCAGCTTTGCATTTAACTAAAGAATTAATAAACGATCACAACTTTTTTTTTGAGTGTAATTTCAACGTTTGTGGCAAGTAGCGCCATCTAGTGACAAAAAAGATGCAAGTTAGTGTATGCTTCATTCAGCAATTTTGGTTTCTGTCAGCTTTGCATTTAATTGAAGAATTAATAAAGTATCACAACTTTTTTTGAGTGTAATTTCAACGTTTTGTGGCAAGTAGCGCCATCTAGTGACTAAATAAGACGTAGGTTAGTGTATGCTTCATTCAGCTGTTTTCGTTTCTGTTAGCTCTCAGTTCAATTAAAGAATTAATAAAGTTCTTTAAGTGTAATTTCAATGTTTAGTAGCAAGTAGCGCCATCTAGTGACTAAAAAAAGATGCAAGTTAGTAAATGCTTCATTCAGCCGCTTTCGTTTGTCAGCTTTGCATTAACTATAACAGCTTTTTGGGTGTAATTTGTGGCAGGTAGCGATATCTAGTGACTAAATAAGATGCAAGTTAGTATATGCTCCATTCAGCCATTTTCGTTTCTGTCAGCTTTGCACTTAATTAAAGAACGAATAGACTATTACAGCTTTTTGTATGTAATTTCAACATTTTGTAGCAAGTAGCGTCATCTACTGACTAAATAAGATGCAAGTTAGTGTATGTTCCATTCAGCCACTTTCGTTTGTCAGCTCTGTATGTAATTAAATTATGAATAAAATATTCAAAATGTTTGTGTGCAATTTTATTGTTTTGTAGCAAGTAACCACATCTAGTGGCTAAATAAGATGTAGGTTAGTGTATGCTCCATTCAGCTGTTTTCGGTTCTGTCAGCTTTGCATTTAACTAAAGAATTAATAAACTAATCGCAGCTTTTTGGGTGTAATTTTGCGTCTGCGTTGCGTTTAATTAAAGAATGAATAAATCAATAAATATTGATGCAATTTCAATGTTTTGTAGCAAGTAGCAACATCTAGTGACTAAATAAGATGCAGGTTAGTGTATACTCCATTAGGCTATCTTCGTTTCTGTCAGCTTTGCATTTAATTAAAGAATTATTAAACAATCATAGCTTTGAGTGTAATTTCAACGTTTTGTGGCAAGTAGCGTCATCTAGTGACTAAATAAGATGCAAGTTAGTGTATGCTCCATTCAGCCGATTTTGTTTCTGACAGTTTCGCATTTAATTAAATAATTAATAAACAATTTAATATTTTGTGTGTGTATTTCTTACTGTTTTGTGGCAAATAGCGCCATCTGGTGACTAAGTAAAACGTAAGTTAGAGTATGCTCCATTTAGCCGTATTCATTTCTATCAGCTTTGTATTCAATGAAATACTATTACAGCTTTTTGTGTGAAATTTCAACGTTTTGTCGCAAGTTGCGACATCTATTGGCTAAATAAGGTGCAAGTTAGTGTATGCTCCATCCAGTCGCTTTCATTTCTGTCAGCTTTGCACTTAAGTAAAGAATTAATAAACTATTACAGCTTTTTGTATGTAATTTCAACATTTAGTAGCAAGTAGCGCCATCTACTAACTAAAATAAGATGCAAGTTAGTGTATGCTCCATTCAGCCGCTTTCGTTTGTCAGCTTTGTATGTAATTAAACCATTAA
>CAIGQQ010034670.1:440007-451314 GCA_903798035.1 Danio albolineatus
TTTATAATTTGCATATATCCTTAATCACGATATGAGATGACTTACGATGGGATATTTATCCACATAACACCCATTCCCTACGTTCCAGTATGTTCAGCATACCGAATAACCAAAAATAAAAGTACTTAAATCTCAGTAATAAAAGTTGCCTTCGACTTTAGCCTCATAATTTGACGAGAATAAGCACAACAGTTTCCTGACAGATTCTTTCAGATCCGTCCTAAAGCCTCACAACACACGGTGCCAGTGTTAAGTAATCAATGCCTTTGCGCGTGTTTGTGGGAGCATTATGTAAATATCGGTTGGCAGTTCTCTCTCCACTCCCTCTAATGCTCCACGCGGATGCATAACAATCGCAGCATTATCAGGTGATTGCCTTCTCATTTCCAGACACACACACCTGCCGTTGCTGTCATGGCAGCTATCCACAGAGACAACGACGTCTTCTGTGACCAAAGCCTCCTGCCTTTGTGTTTGTTTACAATGGCAGCAAGATGATCTACGGCTTTTCCCCCGCGCTGCAGATGTGCTGTGGAGCCGAGATGAGATGTTTGATGAAAAAGAACACACGTAAGAGTCACGCCGTCGCCACTTAAGATGCAGAACAGTGGCAGTGAAGAGGAGAAAAAAGAAGAGGATAGAGAAGCAGGCAGGGGGCTTTTGCCAAGAAAACGTCTTCCTCCTCTATATCCTCTCCAAACAGCCGTTACATAATTCCAGAGTCTTGAGTACAAGCAGAACGGAGTGTGTGTGTGTGTGTGCTGCAGAACAAAGCGAGCGGTGCTTCACGCTGATATGTCATTCTGAGAAAACCAGGTGGCACGTTTGACCTTTTTGCGCTTTCAGGGAGATAAATCCAAGAGGCCTTTCACTTGCGAGAGAGGAACAGACATGCTGCAATGCAGTCAAACACGCCACTCTCATCAACTCAAAGCGGTCAGGACTTCAGCTCATATTTGTTCGCGTTCAAGCTAACACCTACATGCTAATGTGCATCATAAATGATCCCCTCAAAGGGGTAGTGGTCAATTTTGAAATCAGAAATCAGAAAGAGCTTTATTGCCAGGTATGTTCACACATGAGGAGTTTGTTTTGGTGACAGAGCTTCTACAGTGCGACAGAATTACAGAGACAGGACAAAAAACAGATAATAAATATATTTAAAAATAGAAGTAAGTGTTAAATGCAAATTGACAAGTGTGTGTACAGGTGTAATACTATATACAACATTATATGTGCAGCTGTTATGAGCAAATTGGCATGTAAAGTGTGTTGTTAAATAAGTGTGTGTACGAGTGTATAGCAGGTGGTGATGTTGGTTCCATGATTATTATCATCATCAAGTGTTCATGAGATGGATCGCCTGAGGGAAGAAACTGTTTCTGTGTCGGGCTGTTCTGGTGCGCAGTGCTCTGTAGCGTCGACCAGAAGGTAACAGTTCAAAGAGGCAGTGTGCTGGGTGTGAGGGGTCCGGAGTAATTCTGGCAGCCCTTCTGCTCGCTCTGGGTAAGTACAGTTCTTGGAGAGTAGGGAGGGTTGTACCAATGATTCGCTCAGCAGTCCCAACTACTATTTGGGTGAATTTACTCACTATTTATTTCCATTAAGTGGTTTGATCGGCGTCACGGTGGCGCAGTGTTTAGCACAATCACCTCACAGCAAGAAGGTCACAGGTTTGAACCTCGGCTGGGTCAGTTGGCATTTCTATGTGGAGTTTGCATGTTCTCTCCGTGTTCGTGTGGGTTTCCTCCGGGTGCTTCGGTTTCCCACACAAGTCCAAAGACATGTGGTATAGGTGAATTGGGTAAGCTAGTCTGTAGTTTATGTGTGTATGGATGTTTCCCAGCGATGGGTTGCAGCTGGAAGGGCATTCGCTGCGTAAAACATGCTAGATAAGTTGGCGGTTATTTACGCTGGGGCCGATATTTTGAAAAATGTTTCAACATTTTTATATATTTTATATTTTTATATATATATCTATATTTTCAACATTTATCCATTTTTCAGGGGTCACCGAATGTCACTGAGGGTCGCGGAATGAACCGCCAACTATTCCAGCATTTGTTTTACACAGCAGATGCCCTTCCAGCTGCAACCAAGTACTGGAAAACACCCATTCATACACATACACTACGACCAATTTAATTTATTCCAACAGTGCATGTGTTTGGACTTGTGGGGGAAACCGGAGAACCCGGAGGAAACCCAAGACAACACGGGGAGAACATGCAAACTCCACACAGAAATGCCGAATGACCCAGCCGGGGCTCGAACCGGCGACCTTCTTGCTACCAGGCCACAGTGCTAACCACGGAACCACCGCGCCACCCATTTGATCCAAAATTGTTAGTTATAATTAGTCACAAAGTAACTAGTCACTGTGATTACATCTGTAAAGTAAGGGATTAGGTAATTTAATTACAGTTACGAACAATATACTTGCATTAATTACCGTACATAAAATAATAAATCCTTTCAGGGAAGCAGATTCGCATATAATTTGTAATTTTGCAACTAAAGAAGAACATTTATAAAGACAATTGCACATGCTTAAGAAAAGTAGCTTAGAGAAATTAGTTCATGACAATATATGATAATTGTGTGTGCGTCTATTCAGTTATTTTACATAGCTACGTTTTTCCACTAACAAATGTTTTATTTGTGCAACCATTGTGCATACTAGAAACGATGTTATGTTTTAATAACTAAAAGGTCCCGCTTGACTAATTAATATGAATTAAATTTATGTGGTGTATATTTTTAGTACCAAGTCCAGTATTTTATTACTTAAAGGGCACCTATTATGCAAAAATTAGTTTTATAAGGGGTTTAATCACAGTTGTGTGTCAGCAGTGTGTGAGTATAACCAGCTTCTAATGGTAAACATTAATTAATTCTATGTTTATAATCAGGCTTGATAAGAACTGTCTGCAGAAACACTTTGATTGACATTCTCCCTTTGTACGTGTCATCAGAAAGGGAAAACCCCGCCCACTAGTGACCATCTCTCCCTCATTAACACAAACAGCCATGAGTGACAAGCAGCCATTCACTGTCAGAGTTTTGAATCTGCCACTATGCTGACACACGGGCATTTGTAGCTCCGCCCTCTTTTTTAAAAAAGCTCAATCTCATTCAAATTTCAAGCGACAGTCACCAAAACACCACAATTTTGATAAAAGCCTTAAAGGGGCGGTTTCAGAGAGTTTTAAACATTATTAGTGTGATATTTTGAGCTGAAACTTCACACACACACTCTGGGGACATAATTTACATTTTGTAAAAGGGTGCATAATAGGCCCCCTTTAAGTAACTGAGTTACTTTTCAGACAAAGTAATTAGAAAAAATATTTAAAAATAAAAGTGCAATGATGTAATTACTAATTTATAACTTAAGTTTTTTTGAAGATACGCACCCAATACTGGAGAAGGGTAAATAAACCATGACAGACGTTTCAGTCTTGGGTGAACTATCCCTTTAAGATGATAACAGCCCTACCGAGACACCCCGTATTAAATAAATCCTCTTCCGCAATTACTACCTGCATTAGACCAGCAGATTCTTGTACTGTTAGCAAAAGTATCAGCTGTTAAGCCAAGCAGTGTTAAGCAGTAGGATATTTTTAATTTCCAAAAGGCACGCAGTCTAAAAGACAGGTCACAGAGTCTATGACAAGCACCTTTCAGAAGAGACAATTTAATTACAAATCTGGCCTCGCTGTGATCTGCAATAGTCCTTGAAGGAATGACGTTACGTTTTGGATTAGTGCCAAGCCATTCGACATACCGATCCTGTCCTTTTAAAGGCACAAGACGGCCAAAAATGAGCATTTACTCACCATTCATTCGTCCTCAAGTGCTACCTTAATGAGTTTGCATCTTCTATTAAACACATAAGTAGATGTTGACAGAATTTTCATTTTTGAGGGAATTATCCCTTTAAGGAAGCAACGAAGAGCTTTTAAAGGGCGCCTATTATGCAAAAATCCCTTTCATGAGGGGGCTATACGCAGTTGTGTGTCAGCAGTGTGTAAATATAACCAGCATCTAATGATAAACATTACTTAATTATATTTTTTGTAGTCACACTTGATAAAAACCGCCTGCAGAAACACTTTGAATGACATTCTCCATTAGTATGATGTCATCAGAGCGGAAAAGCCCCGCCCACTAGTCACCATCTCTCCCTCACTAGCATAAACATCCTCGAGTGAGACATTAGAGTTTTGAATCTGCCACTATGCTGGCACGCAGGCATTTTTAGCTCCGCCCTCTTTTTGAAAGATCACAATCTCATTTGAATTTAAAGCGACAGTCACCAAAAACGGCGTGAATTGGATCAAGGGTGCGATTCGAAGAGTTATAAATCGTTATTTGTGAGATATTTACATTTTAAACTTCACCTCTATGGTGGGACTATTGAAAAATACTTAAATATGACTCCAGTAGAAGTATTATATAGATATTATTCTCAAAGGGGGTCTCATAAAATAATGCACTTGCTATTTCTAATTACGAATGACTGTATAATCCCCTAAAGAGTCCCAAAAGTTAAAAACTGAATCGTTTATTGGAGAATCTGAACGGATCATTTGAATTAGTGAGTTGTTTACCAGAGATTCACTAAGAACGGTTCATCTGAATCGGCGAGTTGTTTAATGGAGAATCAATCTGAATGGATCATTTGAATCAGCGAGTTGTTTGCTGGAGATTCACTCCGAATGCATCATTAGAATTAGGGAGTTATTTTACAGATATTCACTTTGAATGAATCATTTGAATCAGTGAGTTGTTTACACAAGATTCACTAGGAACTGCTTGTCTGAATCGGTGAGTTGCTTACAAGAGACTCGACTTTAAAAGGATCACTTGACTCAGTGAGTTATTTGCCGGAGATTCGCTCTGAATGCATCATTAGAATTAGTGAGCTGTTTTACAGAGATTCACTTTGAATGAATCATTTGAATCAGTGAGTTGTAAATTTTGAGTGAATTATCTCTTTAAGGAAGCAATGAAGAGCTTTTAAAGGGCGCCTATTATGCAAAAATCACTTTTATAAAGGGGTTAAACACAGCTGTGTGTCAGCAGTGTGTGAATATAACCAGCATCTAACAGTAAACATTACTTAATTACATTTTTTGTAGTCAAACTTGATAAAAACAGTCTGCAGAAACACTTTGAATGACATTCTCCATTTGTATGATGTCATCAGAGCGGAAAAGCCCCGCCCACTAGTCACCATCTCTCCGTCATTAGCATAAACAGCCCTGAGTGAGACATTAGAGTTTTGAATCTGCCATTATGCTGGCACACAGGGAATTATAGCTCCGCCCTCTTTTTGAAAGATCACAATCTCATTTGAATTTAAAGCGACAGTCACCAAAATGGCGTGATTTGGATCAAGGGTGCGATTCGAGGAGTTATAAATCGTTATTTGTGAGATATTCTGATTTTAAACTTCACATACACACTCTAGGGACATAAGAGACTTTACATCTTGCACAAAAACGCATAATAGGCCCCCTTTAAAAGCCCATCCCATAGGTGCAAATATTGATGCACATTTAAATTCCAGACCCTGACGAGAAAAGAAATTTCATTACGCACAGGAAATGCCCATCGGAAATAGGAATATTCTTATACATCTAAATAGCAGCTACACACGGATGCTGCGGAGGTTGCGCTATGGAATCATTCAAATCAAGGTAAAGAAATTGTTATTTTGCAAACCTGGCAACCTATGATTCGGCAGCTGCTCAGGATGGCTTCTTTCAAAGGCGGACAATTACGCTGCCACTCACTGTTATTGGCGGTGGAGCCCGAGGCGGGGTGGATGGGCCGCATTAGCATTCCAGCGCTGTGCATCTATTTAGGCTAGGTGTAACCACAGTGCCGCAGGCGGGATGTTAGCACTCGACGCTGCACACAACATCCCGCTCTATGGTGGGAAGTATTGAATCCCGACATGAATGGAAACTGCTGTCTTGTGCTGGCGTCGGGATTCAGGTGTTTGGACAATGAATAGAACAACACGGGTAGATTTGTTTTGTGCAAATAATGGATAAAGATATATGGAAAACTGCAGATATCCTAATAAAATATGACTCCGGTAGAAGTATTATATAGATATTACAGTCAAAAGGGGGCTCATAAAATAATACACTGGCTATTTTTAATTATAAGTGTCTGTAATATCCCTTAAAGAGTCCCATTAGTAAAAAAGTGAATCGTTTATTGGAGAATCTGAACAGATCATTTGTATTAGTGAGTTGTTTAGCAGAGATTCACTGGGAACGGTTCATCTGAATTGGCGAGTTGTTTAATTGAGAATCAATCTGAATGGATAACTTGAATCAGTAAGTTGTTTACCAGAGACTCAACTCTAAAAAGATCACTTGAATCAGTGAGTTGTTTACAGGAGATTCACTAGGAACTGCTTATCTGAATCGGTGAGTTGCCGGAGATTATTTGCCGGAGATTCACTCTGAATGCATCATTAGAATTAGTGAGCTGTTTTACAGAGATTTGATTTGAATGAATCATTTGAATCAGTGAGTTGTTTTCTAGAGACTTACTCTGAATGGATCATTTGAATCAGTGAGTTGTTTTCTAGAGATTCATTCTGAATGGATCACTTGAATTAGTGAGTTGAAAGATCATTTGAATCAGGGAGTTGTTTACAGGAGATTCACTAGGAACTGCTTGTCTGAATCGGTGAGTTGCTTACAAGAGACTCGACTTTAAAAGGATCACTTGAATCAGGGAGTTATTTGCTGGAGAATCATTCTGAATAGATCATTAGAATTAGTGAGTTGTTTTACAAACATTTACTTTGAATGAATCATTTCAATCTGTCAGTTGTTTTCCAGAGATTCACTCTGAATGGATCATTTGACTTAGTTGTTTACCAGAGACTCGATTTTAAAGAATCATTTGAATCAGTGAGTTGTTTACTGGAGATTCACTCTGAATGGATCATTAGAATTAGTGAGTTATTTTCCATCGACTTGCTCTGATTTGATCTTTTGAATTAGTGACATGATTACCGAAGATTCACTCCGAATGAATCATTTAAATCAGCGAGTTGTTTACTGGAGATACACTCTGAATGGATCATTAAAATTAGTGAGTTATTTTCCAGTGACTCGCTCTGATTTGATCATTTGAATCGCTGAGTTGTTTACAGGAGATTCACTCTGAATGGATCATTTGAATCAGTGACTTGTTTACCAGAAACCCACTTTAAAAAATATCATTTGATCATTAGAATTAGTGAGTTATTTTCCAGTGACTCACTCATATTTGATCATTTGATTTGGTAAGTTGTTTAACGGAGATTCACTCTGAATAAATCATTTGAATCAGTGAGTTGTTTACTGGACATTCACTCTGAATGAATCATTAGAATTAATGAGTTGTTTACTAGAGACTCACTCTAAATGGATCATTTGAATCAGTGACTTGTTTACCAGAAACTCACTTTAAAAAATATCATTTGAATCGGTGAACTGCTTACCAGAGACTCACTATGAACAGATCGCATGAATCAGTAAGTTCTTTACTGGAGATTCACTCTGAATAAATCATTTGATTCAGTGAGTAGTTTACTGGTGACTCACTTTAAAAGCATCATTTGAATCAATGAGTTGTTTACCGGTGACTCACTCTTATCTGATCATTTCAAATCAGTGAGTTGCTGACAGATGGCAGGCCAATTCATAAGAGTCAGTCTGTTCACAAACAAAACATCCCTATCCATCACCATCGTCTCTCCAGTCCAGCTTCTCCATTTTATCATAACTTTTCAGGAAATGTAGTTGAGCAAAAAAACAAAACAAAAACAACAACATTATTGTTATTGTTATTAATTTTGCTGCTCGTTTAAACTACTTATTTAAAATGAGCTGAAACAACTTAATTATTTTATGTTCAATCCACTTAAACTTGTAAATAACAACGAAAGTAACTTAATCGATTCGAGTCGGGACGACATGCAGGAATTGTGCGACACCCAGCATTGATTTACGGTGTTTGTTTTATGTATTTTGCACAAAAGGCACCTGAACTGCACTGAAGTGGAGCTGCTCGGATTAAGAGCTCTTTCCTCAAGGACGCCCCTTAGTCCCATTAACTGAAATAACTTCATTGTGCTAATTAACAACCCCGGGGTCAATTCGTCACCTTGTTTATACACGCTCCACTCGACAGGGTCCGCGTCGAGCTTTGAATCCGCGCACTAATGTTGGCTCTGGCAACAAACAGGGAATTGGGATTTTTTCACTCGCCATAATAAAACCATTTTGCTTAAGCACGTCGACTCCTCGCCACTGTAATTACATGACAGAGCCTGTGGTGAGTGGGTGCAGGAGTGTATAATCACATTATGACCGCGACTGGAGCCTCGGGAGAAAACGCACAGACGTGAATGTGTGTGTGTGTGTGTGAGGTAAGTGTCCCCGGGTTCATGACTGGGCTGATGTAAGAAAGAAAAAAAAGGAGAGCGAGACATGTTGAAGACAGAAAACAGATGGCCAGGTTTGGGGTTAGCGTCTCCTGTCTGTCACTTCCCTCTCCAGAATAACAACTGGCCACTTTTTACGGCTATTATAAAAGCTGCGAAGTGGAAGGAAAGACATGCATGCACTGTCCCTGGAGCTGTAGCATAATATGTACAGGCAGAATTATTAGGCAAATTAGTATTTTGACCACATTATCCTCTTTATGCATGTTGTCTTACTCCAGCTGTATAGGCTTAAAAGTCTACTACCAATGAAGCATATTAGGTGATGTGCATCTCTGTAATGAGAAGGGGTGTGGTGTAATGACATCAACACCCTATATCAGGTGTGCAGAATTATTAGGCAACTTCCTTTCCTTTGGCAAAATGGGTCAAAAGAAGGACTTGACAGGCTCCGAAAAGTCAAAAATAGTGAGATATCTTGCATAGGGATGCAGAACTCTTAAAACTGCCAAGCTTCTGAAGCGTGATAATCCCACAATCAAGCGTTTCATTCAAAATAGTCAACAGGGCCGCAAGAAGCGTGTGGAAAAACCAAGGCGCAAAATAACTGCCCATGAACTGAGAAAAGTCAAGCGTGCAGCTGCCAAGATGCCCCTCGCCACCAGTTTTGCCATATTTCAGAGCTGCAACATCACTGGAGTGCCCAAAAGCACAAGGTGTGCAATACTCAGAGACATGGCCAAGGTAAGAAACGCTGAAAAACCACCACCACTGAACAAGACACACAAGCTGAAACGTCAAGACTGGGCCAAGAAATATCTCAAGACTGATTTTTCTAAGGTTTTATGGACTGATGAAATGAGAGTGAGTCTTGATGGGCCAGATGGATGGACCCCATAGAGAACCTGTGGTCCATCATCAAATGTGAGATTTACAAGGAGGGAAAACAGTACACCTCTCTGAACAGTGTCTGGGAGGCTGTGGTTGCTGCTGCATGCAATGTTGACGGTGAACAGATCAAAACACTGACAGAATCCATGGATGGCAGGCTTTTGAGTGTTCTTGCAAAGAAAGGTGGCTATATTGGTCACTGATTTGTTTTTGTTTTGTTTTTGAATGTCAGAAATGTATATTTGTGAATGTTGAGATGTTATATTGGTTTCACTGGTGAAAATAAATAATTGAAATGGGTATATATTTGTTTTTTGTTAAGTTGTCTAATAATTCTGCACAGTAATAGTCACCTGCACACACAGATATCCTCCTAAAATTGCTCAAACTAAAAACAAACTAAAAACTACTTCCAAAAGTATTCAGCTTTGATATGAATGATTTTTTTGTGTTCATTGAGAACATGGTTGTTGTTCAATAATGAAATTAGTCCTCAAAAATACAACTTGTCTAATAATTCTGCACTCCCTGTAGAAGTTTAGCGATTGATGCTAGGGTTGCCCTACTATATGGTTTCAGCATCGACATAACGCGCATGACATTTGCTTGAGTTTGCATCGAAATCAGCCATTGCGGCCTGCTTAGTGCTGACTCTGTGTGGAATCAGAAATGTCCTGACCGACGTCCAACAAATCCTTCCCTAGACACCCTCAAAAAAATTTGTATTACCTCTGTCACCTCACTCTCCTGCTCCAGAGTAACAACTGGCCACTTTTTATGGCCGGTATAAAAGGAAGGGCATGCAGGGTCCCTCGAGTTCTTCCACAGTCCCGCTTCCCCAAGCTGCTAATCTCGCTGACTGGGCATGTGAGACACACAAGGGAGGGATTGTAGAACAGCAGCAAGGGTCAGGGGTCAGGTGACCCCACATACTCAGACCAGGAATGGGGTAGAGGGGTAGTTATCCTCAGCTTGGCCATTCTAATATGTCCCTGAACGAGGACACACTGGCTACGTTGTCCGAAATTTGAAAGTACCACTCATAAACAGGCACGAAACACTAGATTATTGTTGAGAGTGTGACCTTACAGGACTATAGAGGACAAGCAGAGTTCTCTAAGGCTTAGTAAGAGCCCCAGGATTTCCAACTAAAATGACTGACTATGGAATTGGGAAATCCTGGAGGGTCTGCTTAGTGCTGACCGAAATGTCCCGACCAATGCCCTTTCCTAGACACCACCCAAAAAGTTCCTATTACCTTTGGACAACTGAAGATCTGCAGGAGGGGTCAAGGGTGAGAGGTCAAGCAGTTGGCTAAAAGCCCATATTTAACCATTTGGCATTCTTGCGCTCGCCGTTAGGAACCTTAGGTTTCTGGGAGTAGTATTGCAAGAGCGTCAAAATAAATTAAAGTCAACCCCCCCCCCCCACCTTCACACACAATAGAGAACAGCAGTGTTAAAAGATGCCAGGATTGCAAGCCATGAACCTCGTCAATGTCAGGTCTTTTTTTTAACATTGTACCAGCTACATTAAGCTACATTAAGTAGAGTAACTAACAGCTTAGCTCACTGCATCTTCCAAGTAGCTTGCCCAATACTGAAGATGCCATCATTTCCAAACATGCTACTGTACACTACTGACACGAGGCCTTGCACAGCAATCCACAGATTCTTTTCACTAATACTGTAATGTTTCTGAATGTCAAAACTATGCAGATGGAAAATTTGAAGAGTGTCCCGAATGCCCGAAATTTGTGGGGAATCTTTGGCAATTTTTAAAAATGGCAAGCTCCACAAAAAATGACATTTGCTGAATTTCGCTAGAGGTCAAGCAGTTGGTTAAAAGCCCATTTTTAACCATGCTGAATTCCTTGCACTCACCATCAGGAACTTTAGTTTGCTGGGTATAGTATTGCAAGAGTGTCAAAATAAATTATACTCAACCCCCCACCT
>CAIGQQ010034670.1:553049-567211 GCA_903798035.1 Danio albolineatus
TCTGTCTGTCTGTCTGTCTGTCTGTCTGTCTGTCTGTCTGTCTGTCTATCTATCTATCTGTCTATCTGTCTATCTGTCTATCTGTCTGTCTGTCTGTCTGTCTGTCTGTCACACACACACAGTGGGGGAAACAGAAAACGTATTTTCAACAGATGTTGATAACAACTAAAGAAATACACACATATGAAAAGAAAAATCTAAATTGTTTAATAATGAAGTTATGTGTGATAAAATTAAAAGACACAGGAAAAAAAGTATTGAACACATGAAGGAAGGGAGGTGTATAAAAACAGTAAAAGCCCAGACAGCAGCTGAAATCTCTCAGTAGTTCTTCAGCAACCCTCTACCCTTCCTCAGTGTAAACGAATATCAGCTGCTTCAGTCCAACATCTACATTAGCAGGAGGATGAAGATGAAACCAGGATGGACATTATAGCAAACAATGATCCAAAACACAGCCAAGGAAACTCTCGAATGCTTTCAGAGAAAGCAAATCAAGCTGTAGAATGGCCCAGCTCGTCACCTGACCCGAATCCGATAGAGAATACAAATTAAAGCCCAGGTTTGATAGATGAAACCCACAGAATCATCAAGATTTTTACACTCTGTTGAGGTCCGTGAGAAACTCACACCTGAGTAATGCATGTGACTTCATTCTCCATATGAGAGACGTGTATTTAAGCTGCATAAAGCCTAAACTTTATATGTATATAAGGGTTGGCCGATGTCAACTAATGTGGCAGCGTGGAGGATTGCGATGCCGGCTCATCGTCTATTGACCCAACCCTAATATATATATATACATAATAGCTCATTATTCTCACAAATGCTGCACTTATTAAAAAAATTACAGTATAAAATTGATTATTTTTCAAATTTCATTGCTATATTAAATTGTTATTGTGATATTAAACAAGTTATTTTTATGTCACTTAATTTTATTCATTCATTCATTTAAAGCAGATTTTAAGCACGATTAGTCCTCAGTCTCAAATAATCCTTCAAATCTTCAATTATATTTATCATTTATTACATATTTTATTTATAATTATTATTGTTATGATCATTGTTGTTGTCAATTTGGGAAACTGATGCAATACCATTCAAAAGTAACATTAAAAATTACTTTTATTCATCGCTAAATTGTTCACGCGTGAAAATAAATACAATTGAAATTCATTTTAAATATTGCAAGTAAAGCTATTTCTTTTGAAATATATTCACCTTTATTTGTATAGTGCTTTTTACAATGTAGATTGTGTCAAAGCACAATCTACACAATCTACAGACAGACAGACAAATATATCTGAAATGCACAAGTTTTGCAGCAGTTTTTTTATAAACACACACCATACCTGTCCACATTGGGATGTAAAAATTAGGGATATGCCCAAATTACTAAATATGTTCATCTGGAGATGTTTCATTGTAAATTAACAGTTGAAACGGTCAGTGTCATGTGTTTTATTATTATTATTATTGCTATTTACTGAGGATAAAATAAATAGCATACGTTTAAAAAAGCTGCAAATAAATACGCAAACAGTTTAGCCTATTTAAATTAACAGTTATTATAAAGAAGTTGAATCAAGTTATCAAACCTCATGAACCTTTTCTTCACCGTATAACTTCAACATTCTGATTAAAGAGCAGCTTAATCGCTCAGATTTTTCGTTTGATCACATTTAACAGAGGTGTCGCTTTAAAACTGCGCAGATCTATTATGAAAGCATTCGATTGCGAAAGTTTTTAAGCTCATTTAAGACTAAATTTGTTGTGTTTTTAAAAAAAAACACCAAGATCGACATGTTTATATGTTGTTATAATTATTATTACTATTATTATTATTATTATTACTATTTCACGCACTCAAAACCCAGAGTGTCCATTTCATATAGCGTGTACAGAATCTGTTTGGGAAACAGTGTCTGTTTATCACTATGGAGCGCGTCTGACAGTCGCGCACCGATACATGAACTGACCGTTTTGAGGATTGCATAGGAGGAGAGACGGCACCTGTAATGCAAAGGGAAGTGAATCCTGCCGCTTTTATATTTATTTCAAAGTGTTTCAAATAAAACGAAAGCACCAAACAGACTCTAATATAAGAGAAAGTGGCGTCCCCTGGTGGTTCGGCGGTATGGGTTGCGCATAGGGAGGATCGGCTCTTTAATGTTTATTGCCACCCTTCATAGAAAGATTAAAAATATGGGAGAAATACGGGAAAATATCTTTAGAGGATGATAGTGGGATATAATTCTAATATACGGGAGAATCCAGGGAAAATAACACACACGCACATACACATATACACACTCGCTGAGGGCCAGAGAGGAAAGTAGAGGCCAAGCGGCCTAAAGGCAGCAGCACTACAGAAGCGCTCTCCTCTATGAAGAGCAGATAATGCCGGCTCTGAATTATTAATTATCAGACAACACGGAGTCAGAGTCATCAGAGGAGAGGTCAGCTCAGACACAGCCGCTCTGCCTCAGCTCAGCGGGTCTCCAGGGCGGAGGAGAAGATTTCTCTGCTTCACCAACACCACATCTTCAGCGGCATCCCGAGAGCCGCTGGATCTGCAGCACGACGCATAATCAGCGCTCTGACAACCATTCACGACGGCTCACACAACCCTAATGCAAACATGCTAGAGTATATACAGCTGAAGGCAGAATTATAAGCCCCCCCTGTATATTTATTTCCCCAATACCCCAGAGATGATGTTTCCAACACATTTCTAATCATAATCGTTTTAATAACTCATCTCTTAAAGTGACATTTAAAGGCTTAATTAGGTTAAGGTTAGGGTAATAGGCAAGTCATGACAGTGATTTGTTCTGTGGATGATCAAAATATTGCTTATGGGGCTAATAATATTGACCTTAAAATGGTTTAAAACATTTAAAAACTGCTTTCATTCTAGCCGAAATAAAACAAATAAGACTTTCGCCAGAAGAAAAAATATTATAGGAAATGCTGTGAAAAATGTCTTCGACAAATGTATTTGACAAAGAATAAATAAATCAGGCGAATAATTCTGACTTCATCTGTATGTAGCGCAGGATTAGGGAAGTGAAGCTAGCTCGCCAAGTACCATTTGGCACTACAGAACATGCCGAACATTACCACAACTCCACATACTTCTTTTACATCTAAATTTTACATCACTAACAAATACCGAAAAACTGAGGCATATCCTGGGAAGAAAATTCATATCAAAAGTATAGCGCTTAGCATAGATCAATACACCCAGCCTGATCTATTTTACGTAGCAAAATACGTATGTTTAGTAGCTGACTTGTACAAATTCCGTCTTGAGTTTAGTCGAACGATTTTAAAAAGGAGACATGGCACCAAACAATACTCCAAAAACTCACTTAATTTTGACATATCGGGCTCTATTTTAACGATCTAAGCGCAGAGTCTAAAGAGCAAGGCGCATTAAAGAGCCCCTATTATGGGTTTTTGATAACGAGCTTGCATGCAGTGTGTAACAGCTCTAAGTGAAGTGAAATGTCCAGCTGAGGCTTAAATCTGAAAGTGCACAGTGTTTAAAACTATTGATTTATCTATAAAAGAGTCGACTCATAGTTCCTCAAACGAGTCGCCGTGCTTACGAGTCTTTAGCCGTTTCGGCATGATGTGAACACGAAACATAAGCCCCGCCCATTTGTGTGCACGCATCCCCGGGAGATTCAACACCCCCAACCCCGCCCACAAACAACAGCCGCAAGCAAAGGTTGCCAGATTTTGAATTTGACTGTGCAGGTAAAAACCTTTTAGATAGGGTTTGGACTGGAATCAGTCAGCTACATCTGGCAACACAGAGAGGAGCACTGTGCTCAGCTGGATATTATAGGAAGTGTGCAAATGAACCACAGACGAGACTGTTCCCTCTGAGGAGTGCTTCTGAAATCTACAAGCTTACAACGGAGGATTCGTCGATCGTTTGTTAAAGGAAGGATCAGCAAAGACTTGATGTATGCAGGGGCGGACTAGCCATAGGGAACAGCGGGACATTTCCCTGGCCTGCTATCCAACAAGTGTAAGTAAGTGTGATTAAAGTGTGATTAAGTGTGATGAAGTGTCGCCTCATTGTTTTCTCCAGCTTGTAAATGATGTATTTAATTGTGTTTTGTAACTTGTAATCGCTTGTAGTGTCTCTGGTTAACCTGTATTCTCATATCGCATCTAAAAGCACGTTGTAAACGCGACGCGTGCCGCTTTGTTTATGGATTAAAATGCGTTTGTGAGCTGCGTTTCACTGGTGTTTGTCGTTGCTATGGCTACATCAGCTCTCCTACACACGTGCGGCGGTCCTGTTTCATAATGGTTCAGCTTTTGCCGCTGTGTGCATTAATGCTGCAAGTGTGTCGCTGTTTTTACTTCTGGTTAAGAATAGAGCAATATGCTGGGGGTGAGGTGTCTGAAATACGGGCGACTCCCGATAAAAACGAGTGTTGGCAGATATGCTTACGAACACACTATGACTACTTCAGTATTGATAAGCCGTGGTGGGCATTCTCTCGCGCTGAATGATGTCGACCAATCGCAACAGACTGGTCCAATCAGCGCAGTTTAGCATCGCACTAAGGAGGGGTTTTAGAACAAATGAATCGCTGAACAATTCATATAGGAGTCACTGGGATAATGAGATAAAAATAAATGCAAATTATAAGACAATGAAAGTGTTTTTGACCATGCATGCATATTAGCCTGCTGTTGGAGACCCCCAAAACCAAAATATGACCCTTTTTAACATATAATAGGGGCTCTTTAAGGCCGTGTCCGAATCTACTTTTGCAATGTCTTTAAATATGGACATATACGCATTATTCTGTGCTTATTCTCTTAATGAGTTATAGGTGTGGTTTGAGTATAACATTCATTAAACCAATCAGAGTCTCATCTCACATTTCCTCTAAGAGTCAGTTGCATCGTGACGTGGCACATTTGCTATTTACATGACAGACTTTGTTAGTTAAAAAACTAGACCTGAATGGGAGAGTGGCCAGACGGAAGTCACTCCTTAGCCTGATATTTGCCTAAAGGCACCACTGCCAAAATATCAATGGAGTGGCTACAAGACAGCTCTGTGAATGTTTCTGAGTGGCCCAGCCAGAGCCCAGACCTAAATCCTATTGAACATCTCTGGAGAGATGTAAAAATGGCTGTACACCGTCGCTTCCCATCCAACCTGACAGAGCTTGAGAGATACTGCAAAGAGGAACGGGCAAAAATTCCCAAAGACAGGTGTGCCGAGCTTGTGGCGTCATAATGAATAAGACTTGAGGGTGTAATTGCTGCCAAAGGTGCATCAACAAAGTATTGAGCGAAGGGTGTGAATACTGATGTACATGTGATTCTTCAGGTGTTTTATTTTTTATAAATTTGCAACTATTTCAAAAACTCTTTTCACATTGTCATTATGGGGGATTGTGTGTAGAATGTTGAGAAAATAAATGAATTTAATCCATTTTGGAATAAGACTTTAACATAAAAACATGTGGGAAAAGTGCTGTGAATACTTTCCGGACGCACTGTATTTGGACTTGAAACAAGACAAAAAAGCGAACACTTATTCTTTAGCCATCCACACTCCACAAGACAGAAAAAAAAAGCCTGTGAAAACATATTTATGGATTTTCCACATGAAGGGAGCAGTCGTGTCCCGCGGGCCAAACGCTGGGCACCTTGACACAGCAAGTCCTTTGTCTTCATCAAATCATCTCTCTCTCGTTCTTCGTGATGAAGCGCAGAGATCGGGTGAGGATGTTCAGAATGTTCCCGCACCCTCGCATCCAGCACAACACTTCACATCCATCAAAAACGCAAGCAGAAAAGAGGAAAACGATGCTCCCGACCCCCTTTCCATTAACTAACGCCATGCTATACTTGTCAAGCTACCTGTCATATACTGTACAGACTAGCAGTGCCACAATACAGAATTCTCACACTTCGGGTTTGGGTCATGGTATATGTTCGGTTACGTGATAAATTGTTGATTGATGGTTATTCATTTTATTTATTTTGGTCCCACTTTATATTTAGTGGTCTTATATGTAATTACACTGAAATTAATCATTGTTTACAATGTAATTATTTGAGTAAATACATGTTTTACATTGTACGTATGCTTGATTAAATACCTGCAGGTCATTCCATCTGTTATTAATTTCTGTAATAACATTTATACTTAAAGCTGCAAGCAGCGATGAAAGGGACCTCATACCCAGGCTCACTACCGCCCGGTGGCCTTAGGATGACAGAGAACAGCGGACTATAATAATTTATGCTGATATTGTAAAAAAAAAAACTGAGAAAAATCACAATTTATACCAAACTTCTTTCCGTCAGCAGGTGGCGCTATGACTGTGACGCAATATTGGCATGTCGGTGTCCTCAGGAGAGGAATCTTATCGAACGTGAATTTTCAGGCAGACCAGATACTGTTTGAGTTATAAGTACTTCCTCCTCCATGGCAAAACACAGAAATTTGTCAGTCCGCCACGGACACGCTCATAGACGAAAATGCTAAATCTTCGCAATTTAGCATCGCCAAGGCCTTTAGATGGCAATACCCAATTTTGGTGACGATCGAATAAAATCCCTAGGAGGAGTTCGTTAAAGTACAACTCCTGGAAATGACAAAAACTCTTTTTGGCAGAGGAAGTTAAAAATATCTGACTTCCTGTTGGGTTTGACAATTCGCCCCAAGAGACTTTTTTGTAGGTATTGGCATGTTTGACGTGTGTGCCAATTTTCATATGTGTGCGTGAATCGTAGCTTGGGGGCCAGTCAGTCAAATGTGCATAGGTAGCGCTGTCGAGTCATTTTGCCATGCCCACTTCCAAAACCTATAACAAACGTAAATTTTCACCACTTCTGGGGCGTGTGGAATGTTTCGTGAGTTTTCAGACATGTTTAGACCATCAAAATCGCAATTCATTCTTGAGCAGAAGTAGAAAAAGAAGAAATGGAGCAATTCCAATAGGGCCTACACACCGTTTCGGTGCTCGGTCCCTTATTACATTGTTGACACCTGAACTCACTCTTAAACCTACCCATACACAGCGAAAAAACCCTCATGGAAAGAACCTATATAAACATATATGTTTTAATATAGGTTTTGATATAGTTTTTAATATATGTGACATACGGGACGATCCCATGGTTCCATAATCCTGGACCAGGCTGTATCCTATGCAGATAGTGATAGTGAAGAACAAGGGAGGGTGGTGGTGTTTATCGTGGAAGAAAGTGGAGAGTGGTGGGTTAAGTGTCGCGGTTGAAAGTTAAGAGGGTTGGGGAGTCTCGGCAGAAAGTGATGAGCGGGTCAGGTCAGGGGTGCGTGTGAAGAGGGGGGTCGGTAAAATAAGGTGTTGGATCAGATTTCAGATGTGCCGGATCCGGCTTGTTCCAGCACAAATTAAGTCCTGGGTGTAACCCCAGTGTCCTGGCCAAACTCCCTCCATCGGCCCTTACCCATGATGGCCTCCCAATCATCCCCATCCACCGAATTGGCTCTACCACAGGCTCTCCACTCCACCAATAGTGTGTGGTGAAGCACTGGCGCAGTTGTCCTGTGGCTGCCGTTGCATCATCCAAGTGGATGCTGCACACTTGTGGTGGAGTGGAGAGACCCTTCCCTTATGATTGTGAAGCTCTTTGGGGGTATGACCGTACACGACTAATGCACTATATAAATACACACATTACATTAGCAGTGTTCAAAACCGGCTGGAACTACACTGTAATATATGCAGGGTTCCACAACAGGGCCGTGCACAGAAATTTTGAGGGGCAGTGGCCCAAACCAAAAAAAAAGTGGCACTAAGTGGGTGGGTTCTTGCTAATACAAATTTTTCAGTTGTTGTAAAAATTGAAAATTATAATTTATAATAGAAATAGAATAGAATTATTTTTATGATTTTGATTAGACATTTAAATTCTAAGAACGTGGATATTTAGCACAAATTGTCAGCACTTTTAAAAGACCGCTGACTGCAATGTGGTTTGTAAATGAGACTCTCTACCTTGTAATGCAACAATCGTCGACACAGATTGTGTGTGGCGCTGCGGATTACAGAGCGGACAGTAATGCCGAGTTCAGACTGCATGATTTTCAAAGTAGTCGTGTCACAGATGTGTTCACACTGCATGACTATCTGGGGTAGCGTTCTGTCTCTGCGTTGTTTACACTGCAAGATGGATCGGCGATGGGGAGTTTCACACTGCATGACTTCAAAATAGGAAGAATCGCCGACAACTTTGTCCAAACTTCGTCTCACACCCAAACACAGGTCGTGTATCTTTTGCTATTAACAACATAACGAGAAAGAAGCTGCTAATGGGGTAGAAAATGCATATTTGCTCACCTGGCTTTGAAGAGAATTAGCAATTTCTCCTCAACTTCATTATTTTTCACCGGGTTGGGTTGTGATATTGCTCACATGACACGTCAAACAGACATGGAGGCTCCTGCCAAATTTACACTAATTTTCCCTCCATTTCTTGTGTCCGAATAAACTGAAAATGAGCTTTTAACTTCTCCCTCAACCTCCCACTGGCCTGCAGGTACCCACACACTGATCGCTGATGTTATTTTCAGTCAGAACACATTTCAAATGGCAAGATTTGAATCGGCGACTCATCGTCAATTCTCTCAGATCGCGTCTTTGATAGTTCATATTGTGTGATAGCAAAATCCCACAAAGCAAAATATCCACATAGCAAAACATCTCTGGCCCAGCTCTGGCCCACACAATCTGCTATTGCTTGGCCCACATGCTGCAGTGAATTACGGTACATGACTGGACCAAGTCTAGCTTCCAGACAAGGGCCAAACATGGACCATATCTGGGCCAAGACTCAGCCAAGTTAATAACCCATAACCGGGCCTGAACTGGGCCGGATATGTTGGTGTGTCACGACTGCAAGGAAATTGATAAACCCATGAATCATTGCGTTTTAAGCGTGCTACAGATGTGCTTTTCTTGAAGCGTCCTGATTGGTAGAATTTTATTTTTATATTTGAAAATAATAAAAATGTATTTTAAATGTGGGTCAAAAAAGGCAAAACTTACGTGGCCCACATATCAATGACTAATATCTGGGCCAAATACTACATTTTACATCTGGCCCAAGTCTTGTGTGCCGCCTATAAGACGGTGCCACCTCTGCCAAACCAGGGCCATGTTTGGCCCACATGCTGAATGCCAGTGCCAGATGAATGCCTGCTGTGCCAGACTTATGCCAAATCTGGGCCAGAATTCTTTGCTACCAGGGTTGTCACTCGCATAAACAAGCACCGATTTGCCTGTGATTTCAGGCATTTGTCGGCGATTTCTCGAAATCTGTCGACGAGTCAAAATCAGGGCTATAAGTTAAATATGAATGATTAAGTGGATTGAACATAAAACAAGGAAGTTGTCCCTCTCAAAACACCAAGAATTGTTATTTCAGCTCACTTCGGATGAGCAGTTTTAACGGAAGCAAAGATCTACTTAAGCTGAAAACGAATTGCTCATGAGCCAATCGGAATCACGGGTTATTAACTCCCGTCGAATGAATGGGAACGCCAACAAAGTGTATCTCCACATAAAGAACACACTCACATGCACCCCGAGGATGTCCTAAAAGATGTACTGCTCCACACTACACAGAAAGAGAAGAATAAGAGGTTTTTCCCCCATGGGCATTTGCTGTCAATAGCGAGTCTTTCTCTTTCTCCCTCTCTCAAGAGAGCCAGGAGGGCTGCTATCCATCAAACCCTCAAATCGTAGAAAAAAAAGAGCGAAATGCAACATGATGTATAGCTCTCTCCCTCTCTCTCTCTGGTCACCACTTAAAGACCGAACGGCGAGGCATTCGAGTGCTTAGTGTTGGTGAAGTTGCGCGCCACAAAATCTGGATCAAGACGCAGTCAAACGCCTGGGCGCTTTTTCGTCAGTCAAATCCATAAAGTTCACAACTGGAGGTCAACAACAGCGAACATGGAGTCAATTGGCAGAACTAACAGGCCTAGACGGACTGAAACCCAATGCGTCACGCTCTTTTTTGACTCCCTGTGAGTTTCAAGAGGCTTGTTATTTTTTCACGATGACTGATTGTGTTGTTTGAGCTTGTTAATTAGATGATGACCCGGGGTGTAATTACTTCACGCCGTTTTTGACTTGGGGGAATAGATGCGACTGAAGCGTCCCGGAGCTTGTGCTCCAGCTGTGTTGCTGTGAAATCCGCTGATGAGGAACTCCAACATATGGACGCGTCCCAAAGTGTGCCGTGTGATCTTTCATTAACTCCCGCACTTGTTTCTAACTGTAATCAGGGCCATTTGCTACTTTTCAGGACACCGGTGCTTCATTTTACAGCCGCTGCAACAGCGAAAGAGAGCATTCCCACTATACGCCATGACTTCCGCTGACGAAAAACAGGATCCCAATGCTTTCATGAACAGCAGATTCAAGGACGTTTTAAAGCAGCGTTTGCAGACGACAGACAACAATTTCTTTTAGAGTATATGCTTGAGGAACACACTTTGTCACGTGATATGATTGATCACAGCTGGTCCCTCATCCGTAATCAGTAATAATCCAATCAGACTGATCCAAACCTACAATAAATTTCACTCTATACTGCAATGGTCTCAATTCCTTGAGGGCCGCAGCTCTGCACAGTTTAGCTCCTACCACCTCCGACTGACATTTGCTTAATAGTCTCTAGTAGTCTTGAACACCTTGATTAGTTGGATCAGCTGTGTTTGATTAGGGTTGGAGCAAAACTGTGCAGAGCTGCGGCCCTCCAGGAATTGAGTTTGAGACCTCTGCTCTACTGACTTATCTTCGTTTTGGAAGAATCCCGCCTTCCACCCCATCTCCTCCTTTTTCGATTTGATCAGATGGAGCTCTTGAGACCTACCTGATCTCGCTAAACCCCCCTAAATTGCACAATGCAGGTGTCTGGTAGGTTCAGAGAATAGTGTCAAACAACCGTGTGTATAGACCACAGGTTTCGAACTCAATTCCTCGAGGGCCGCAGCTCTGCGCAGTTTTGCTCCAACTCCATCAAACACAGCTGATCCAAATAATCGAGGTGTTCAAAAGAGTCATGAACGCCTTCATTAGTTGGATCAGCTGTGTTTGATCAGGGTTGGAGCAAAACTATGCAGAGCTGCGGCCCTCGAGGAATTGAGTTCGAAACCTATGGAATAGACTATCCTGTTGTAAAATACTACACAACGGTAATAGTTTGATTGCTGTGTATACGTCTGTGCTGCACTTCAATAATGCAACTAAAATCGGCATACTTCACGTCTTAATTCCATTTCTGTTTAGTTTGAATATGACTTTAATCTCTGTTTACATGGTAGACTCTTAATCAGAGTATTGTCTTAATCGTATTAAAATTTAATTATTGGTCTAAGGCCTAATTCCAATTCTATGCCTTAACCCTTGCCCCTACCCCTCGGTTTGGGTGTTCATTAGAAGGGCTAGGGGTGTCCCAATTCTCTTCAGAGTGAAGGTGTAGGGTTAAAGAAGATTTTTCAAGACCACACTCAAAAACATTTTCCAGAATACGCCATCTACAACGGCAGCATGGCTGCACAGAAGCCAGGAGATGCACAAATTAGTCTCTTTGCCATTATTATGAATTTTTACAACAAACAAGCATATGTTTTAATAAAATCATAACGGTGTTTGTGTTTTACCGTCATGCTAAAAACCGCTAAAATAAAAACCGCTAAATTTTGCCATCTATAATCCCTAATAATAACACAACAAACTTTCACGTCACTCGATGACACTCCAATACCCTGTCAGAGAACTCTAGTGGCTGGGAATGACCTCTTTACAGTGTCAGTTATAACGTTATTGTTGTTTTCTTGTGTTTACATGAATGGCCAAGCTGTAAAAGCACATTAACATTACAGTTACGAGCTTATTTCCACATTATATCATCATGATAACATGATATCATTGCCTTCAGTGATTTCCTGAAAATTAATACCAAAAAATAACTACAACAGGTCCCATGTGATCGATCTCATATGAAGTAAGAGATCGCGATAACATATGCTGACTTGTGCTGGTGTGGTAGAGGTGTGTCCCATTTCTTATGGGTATATTTTGAAGCCCTTCCTCTTCACACTCTGTTTCAAGGGTCAAGGGGAAGGGGTACAAAATTAGAATTGGGATTGGGCCCAATTGTTCTTGAGGACAAACGAGGGTCACACTTTATTTTGATGGTCCGTTTGTTGAAATTAAGTTAAATTGCAACTAATTCTCCTTAGATTGTAAGTAGACTGTTAGGTTGGGGTTAGGGTTAGTGTGAGTTGACGTACTTGCAAAGTTTCTTATAGTCAGTTAAACGTCTGTTGAATGTCAGTATCAACAGATATTCAGTAGACTACTAATACTAGTCAACTAATACTCAAATGGACCATCGAAATAAAGTGTTACCCAAACAAGTAATAAAGAACTAACTCTTTTCAAAGCAAAACAACACAAGAAATTCCTTATTTTGGGTCACAATAGTCAGAAAATGTTCCTACAAAAAACAAAGGTTCCGAGCATTGAAAAACATACAGTATTTTACCAGGTACAGCCTGGAGACTGCAGTTGATTGTTGGTTGATTAGGTGGGAATATATCCGCATTGAACAATAGCCTAACCATAACTCTAGAACAGGGGTGCCCAAACCTCTTCTAATGAAGGGCCAAAAAACAAACGTGATTGAGGGCCGTGGGCTGAAGGTAAATATATCAAGCTGTATTACACAATTACCATGAATAATTTCCTTGTTTATTTAAAAATAAATAGAAAACATGACTTTAAGCTTTCTAACTAATCTAATATATATTTCTTTTCCATTTTATAATGTACCTATTATAATGAAAACATAAGAATTCCATTTATGACATTATGGAGTTTAATGCTGAATACACCAGTCAAGCTGCACCTGCCTTCATTTACAAGATTTAATTGAAACATTTAAATCAAGTTAGCTTTTTGTGGCTAAAAAAATAAACAAAAAATGAAAGGTTATGTTCAATTAGAAATGACAATGTGTATTAAAATCATTAACCCCAACTCTCCAAAACTCTCCCTCTCTTCTCAAATGGGCCAACTTTGGCCCGCAGGCCCTAGTTTGGGCATCTCTGCTCTAGAACATAAAACATGGTACAAAAAAAACAACATTTTGATGAATGGGATATTCCATAACTTAAACCAAAACAATATGAAATCCCTGACTATTCAATATCCGGAATAGAGATTCTGCTATATTCCAGTATTTCCATGGGAACCCTGGAAGGAGCTTTCCCTGTTCATATCACAGTCAGAGGCTGTTTTTCTTTCCTCAGGAACCAGCAACTGTTTTCCTTCACCTTCACACTAATGCACATCTGCGGCCGCAAATCAATGGTGCTTGAATTATGAATCCCCTCGAGGCGTTGCAGCGTTCAGAACACAGCGAAGAGGAAAGCGTAATCGGCCTTTAAGACGCAGGAAGCGCACTGACCACAGCGAGGTCTGATAAGAGCCATGGAAGGAAAAGATTTATTAGAACTGCACATCTCCGCGAAGCTTCTGGGCGTTTTTGAGGACTTACTGGGGGTTTGGTGGGTGTCTAGAGACTCAATGGTTGAGTCCGATCCATCGCTCTGACTGATGGATTGCGCCATTGTGTGCACCTGAAACCTGTCACAACAAGGGTAACGATGTCACCGCCTGCATATTTCACTGTGCCATTAAAACGCCAATGACCTTGGACTAAAACGAGGGGGTGTAACCTGAAGCGTGAGTGCACTCTGGGGCCCGCCACGTGACTCGTAAAATGTCCCCTACCAGTCCCATAAGGTGGAACGTCTACATTTAGGATGTTCTGTCATCCTTTGCCTTCTAAAATAAAGATTTTATTCCTGCTCAAAGAACACATCGTTCACCAGTATGAGCTGGTTTTCTGGTTTTAGCCAGTTTAAAGTCGTAGTAGTCGTGATGTACATCCACTTGAAATAAGAGAATTTTTAGGACGGTGCTTGACTTCATTCTTTGAGACGATTGATGAATGGATGAAGGCCAAGCAGAAGCGAGACACGACCTTTGAAATCTAATGACTGATAATCCCGCCCAAAATTACTGATATCTCCACCCCTAATTACT